>RJWH01003393.1:0-63617 GCA_004363575.1 Solenodon paradoxus | reverse complement strand
CTCAAGTCATCCTCATCCTCCACAGTCATCCTCATCCTCCACAGTCTTTAGGGCCTTCCCCAAACAGATTCTGAGGTTAACAGAGGACAGACACTTTTCAGGAACTTGGGGTGCACAGAAAGACATTCAGACTCACGACTGTGGAAAACTGCATTCTGTGATAGTCGCTGCTTCGGAGTTCAGGAAAAATCAGAGTGTAAAGAGATGTAGTGGAGTTTAAAAAGTGTTTCGGAAGGTAAGTCCCAGCAGCGTGGCGGCATGTCTGAAGTGCGGGTCAGGCAGGAGGAGGAGGACAAAGCTTTAGGAAGGGGCGGTTATGCCGATGCTTGCAGCCAGGATTTAACGGGGCTCTTCTGGCAGAAATTTGCTAGACTGACTCGGGTGCAGCAGATTTCCTTGAGGGAACAGTGGACTCTAAACGGGTACAGAGTGTGATAGTACTTCAGGAGCCATAACCTGAAATTTCGTCGCTATTTTTGAACGGCTTCGAGATGTTACTTCGCGATGGTATTTAAATAACCACGCATTAGAGGAAACGGCGCTACTAGTGTGGCTGCAGATAGGTGGCCGCTGTGTAGTCAGAGCTCACACGTCTCCACCGTCTAAGAGACCGTGCCCCTCGGCCCTAAGCGGTCAGTCTCTTCGTTCCTGTTGACTTGCCTCTTTAAGATATTTCTTAGAGCTGGAGTCCCATCATATTTTTTCTTTTTGTGACTGACTCTTCTACTTAGCATAACCTTTTGGAGGTTGTTTGTTCAAAGTCCAAAACTGCCCACATGGAGCCAACTTCTGTTGACTCACTTTGTTCCTCTGTTGACTCACTTTGTTCCTTAGTTTAGGTGACATTTTTCCTGTTTCTCTGTGAATCTACTCAGTTTTCATTGGACGCTCTTGATTCTGTTGTAGACAGTATGTTGTAATGTCTGTGGACTCTTAGTCTTCAGAGGCTTTTTCTGTTAGCGGCAGCCAGCATCTTTGGACTCAGACGTGACCGCTCCACAGTCACAGACCGCTCCTTCATTTATGTCTTCATTTAGGTTTTCATCCTGACTCCCGAAGGGATCCCCGTGCCTTTGCAGGAAATAGAGGTGAGCTAGTGGTCTGACCTAGTTAGATAGTGGTCTGCACTGGGTTTCTAGTCAGTGTGGTTTCCACTCTTTGCCACCTGAGTGGTGCGCGCATCAGGATGCTCTACAGGCGCGCAGTTTGCAAGTCTCCATGTTTCCAGTCGCTGCTGCGCTCTCTAGGTTTCTGCACAGTCCGGCGGGGACAGAGGGAATTAGCCCAACCTTTCTGTGACTCTTTTGCTTCCAAATTTCCTGCTGGGTCAGCATCCTTGTGGACTTCTCCCAAACCCCGTAAAGTAGGAATGGGAGACGGGAAAGACTGTCACTCTTCTTACTGCGTGGCCTGGAAGTTTCAACTTGCAGCCTGCCTTTGCTAGTTGTCGGGTGCTCTAAATTGATCGTTTTAAATAATTCTGTTCAGCTTTATACTTGTTTTTCTGAGAATTCTGAAACTACCTCATAGTGGCACTGTTTACCTTTACTCACTTGATAAACTTATGCATTTTATTGTGGTTTCCATGGCCTATTGCCCCCCAAATTCTCTGTTCATGTACCACTATGAATTATTTGTGCACCTCTTCTGTCTTCTAAATGTTTTATCTATTTGATTTTATCTGTTATTTTAGGCAGGAAGATGAGACTTGACACCTCTCAACTGGATATGCCTCGAGATGTTTCATTCCATAAGGGTATGCAGCAAAGTTTCTCAAGGGCTCATGCAGTGTGCTCCGTTTTAAGGGTTTGGCAAGGTGACGACCAGTTGGAGCAAGAGCAGGAAAAGCAGGATAGACTTCTAGGCAAGTCACAGTTACCGACAGTAAAACAGTTACTGAAGAGTTGTCATGTATGTGATGCATTTGGAAAAATATTTCATGACTGCATAGACCCACATACTTCAAGACAAAGACTGTATAAATATGAATTATTTGAAAAGAGCTCGAAACCTAATATAAACCAATTCAACTGTAATAGTGGTCATGCAAGAAAAAAATGGTGAGAGTTTCGGGTATGGAAGAACACCTAGCTACAGTTCCTCCTGTTCTTACCATGAAAAAGTTCACGATGGGATGAAATACTGTGTAAGTGGTCAGTATGCGAAGATTATCCACCATAAAGTCTCTTAATCAGTATATGAACAATGAAACTGGGAAGACCTGTGTATGTACTGAATGTGGGAAATCCTTTCTCAAAAAGTCACAGCTCATTATACATCAAAGAATTCATACTGGGGAGAAACTTTGATTGTAGCGCATGTGGGAAAGCCTTCAGTAAGAAGTCACATTTGATTGCACATCAGCGCACTCATACTCGGGAGAAACCCTACGAATGTTCTGAATGTGGAAAAGACTTCTCTCAAACAGCATCACTCGTTTTACATCAGAGAGTTCATTCTGGAAGAAAACCATGTGAATGTAATGAATGCAGAGAAGCTTTCTCCCAGAAATCACCCATCAGTATACCTCAGCAAAAACAAACTGAAGAAAAAGTGTATGAATATAATCGACATGGGACGGCCTTCCCCGGAAGTCACAGCTGACTATAGATCAGAGCCCTTACTGGAGAGAAGCCCTGCGAGTGTGTTGAATGTGAGAAAGTGTATGTTTGTGAGAAGCCTCTCATACATGAGGAATTCGCACTGGGGAGACACCTGACAAATGTGCTCCGTGTGTGGAAAGTTTCAGTAGAAAGTCAGAACTCACCAGATAGCAGAGAATTCACACTGGCGAGAAAACCTGTATCTGTCCTGAATGTGGGAAGACCTTCTCCCAGAAGTCCCAGCTCCCTGGACATCAGAGAACACACACTGGAAAGAAACCCTATAAATGTAGTGGTGCGGAAAAGCCTTCTGTCAGCAATCACATCTCATTAGGCATCAGAGAATTCACACGGGAGAAAAACCCTGTCTGTCTTGAACGTGGAAAAGCCTTCTCTCAGAAGTCAGACTGTGTTGTACACTGGAGAATTCAGACTGGGGAGAAGCCCTGTCGATGTGCCGTGTGTGGACAAGACTTCATCCAGAAATCACAGCTGACTGTACATCAGAGGATTCATGTCGTGGTCAAATCATAGGCGTGGGCTGAGCCCTGTATCTACTCAAGCCTTAGTGAATGCCACAGAACCCAGATTTGAAGACGTTGGGGACATCTTTGTTGGTAAGATTTCAGAAGTGAAATCATATTTCTAATGTAGCATTTAGTTATTACCAGAGGTAATACAAGTCTTATGTAAATGATGGGCCTTTTCACTATGGCATATAAAACTTCTAAGATTGCGAACTGAATGATTAGCATTAACAGAATGTTACATATATGGCCTATTTGGAAGTTAAATGTTCCTGATTATACAAGTAAGAGTCAGAGAAGTGTTAATACTGTTAGTCTAACTTAATATGGTCAAGCAGTACTTTCCACAGAAGGCAGAAGAAAGTTTAATTAAAATAAAACAAAACAACAAGTCAAGATCTAGAAACTAGTTAGAAGAGGTGACTTGCCACACCTAAAGGGTAATGTGAAATTCTCCTTGTAGAAAGATGGAAAGATGATTTGGTTCAATAAATGCAGTCTTTTGGTTTTTCCATTCCAAGAATATAACATGCTCCGTGTCTGTGGATGAAGTGAGGATCTGGAAATTCATGTTACTCATTTCTTTTTGTTCCATTCTATTTAGAACTGTGTGAGGGAAAGACACTACTTTTTTTTTTTTTTTTTCATTTTTTAACTTAGGGAGAGGAGAAAGAAGCATTTAAAGAAGAGGGAGGAAGGAAGAGAAGAAACATCTTATTTAGTTGCTCATTTGGTTTTTCACTGGCCCTGGGTTGTGAGCCCAGATTCTTGGGCTTTACGTGGTCTGCTTGCCAGCATCTCAGCAGCCTGAGCTGCAAGGGTGTCCCCAAGACTTTACTTCTAATGTCAGGTGGCCATACGCTTTATTTCTTGCTCCAGTACTCAGAGTGAGACCCTTTGGGGAAGCCCACTTTTTAATCTTCAGGGTGTTTCCTCATCTGTATGTGAAATCCTGGTGGAGACTCATTCTTAGCTCATGGCTGCCGCCTCAGCGTCCCCGTTCTTTGCAGTAAGGCCAGTGCATCCACTTTAACTTGATCCCAGTCCACGTTCTGCTTCGACTCCCCAGGCTTGCTACTCTTCCTGTCCGTTCCACTGCCCTGGTAGCTGGTGGTCCAGCTCATTTTAAGTGAACTTCAGTTGTTTGTCACTTAATTTGGACACTTAAATTGTGATTTGCACAAGAAGGCTTGACTACTCAGCTCCTATTTTCCCCTCCGTAAAGACCCAACTGTGTTTTTCTGAGAATTGGGTGGCCCTCGGGAAACTGGTGTAGTTTTCACAGCTAAGTACAATGTCAGGACTTAAAATCCCATGTGCTGTTTCTCAAATGCTACTGTGCTCGTTGTGATGTGGTCTTCAGTGACCATCTTGTTACACGTCCCTGATGGGGAGGTCACACGTGTAGAGATGTAGTGTCTGCACATTAAAACTACCTGATACCTCCCCGCCTCATGTCTGAATAACCCCTTCTCAGGAGGACTCCGGTATTCACTGAGAATGGACACTCTTGGTGGGGGTCTCTGCACGGAGTGCAAGGAAGTGCAAGCTGGGAGAAGTCTTGCTGTGAACCGTGACTGACGGAAGATCTAACTGGCTGCTTGGACCTGGAAAACAAAACCAGTGCCATGTCCCATGGAGTGATCTACTCTGAGTTTTGGTGGAAGTTGGCACCACACTGCCCTCCTGGAAGGTCTATCAGCAGCTTAGAGAAACTGACGACGAAATGACTGTCAGTTTTTAAAAGGGTTCATGAAAATGAACTCAGCTTTCGCCCTCTCGCAGGACTTCCGCTGTCTGCAGCTCCCAGACCATCTCATTAACATCTCATGACATGACAGTGTGTCACTGCAGCAAATTCACACGTGCTGGTGAGATGCAGAGCGTTTTCCCCCAGTGAACCAGCAATGCACAGGTGTCCCTGGTCAGGCCAGGGCACGGAAAAATCCATGCTGTGTCCGACAGGCCGGATCCTGTTAGAAAGGAACACCGTTGTTCGGGAACGCTGCAGTCCACCCGAGCAGCCGGCAGACCAAGCACCTGGCCGCGGAGCCTGCACACTCCATGCAGGTGTGCATGAAAGACTTTCTGGAAGGACTCAGTGCCTGTTGACATGAAACTTCTCAATGGCACTTAATGATCCTGAATGCAGTTGTGTGAGGGTCGCGACAGCTTGAGTTTGTTATGTTGGGACAGAGGAGCAGTGTGAAGCCAAAGGATACTTTGCTGTAAGTTATGTGGCTGAAAGCATATTCCGTACATTTCTCCTCACTTCCAAGTATCTACTGGAAATTAAAGAGAAGAAACTTTTTAACCAATTCCAAGAATCCACATCCTAAAGGGTAATAATAATCACAGAGTTTACATATACGGTTTTCTTAAAGCCATAGATTTTATTATAGAAAGAAGAAAAAGAGCACATGACATTAATAAATCAAGCAGGAGGGTTCTAGAATGTTGTCTCTCTCTTGCTTATTAACCAGTTATACCCACAGGCTGCAAAGTCATTTTCATGACAAAATTGTTAGTGTTTTGCACCAATGTTTTTGCCAGTATTTTGAGAAACTAGTACTAAGTGTCCTGCTAACCTTTACCTAGAACTCTGTATAAAAGTTTCTTGTAATCAATAATAATAATTTATTGATGATACCACCTGGGAAGTGCAGCGGGAGGACCTGAGTACTGCAGTCCTTTAAGCCTGCTCTCCGGCCTGAGGTTTGAGACGCGATATGCTCCCCACTGCAAGAGCACCCAGGGGAGCGTGTGTCTCGGCCTTGGAGCCTCAGGGCAGTCTCTTCTTCCACACTGATCGTCTTGGAGCCTCAGGGCAGTCTCTTCTTCCACACTGACAGGCCTGGGGCTGCGGCTTGGGCCTCAGGCCTGTCTGCCTTGCTCCCAATGAGTGAGACCTCCAGCACAGGTAAGAGCCGCTGGAAGGCATCCTGAATGTAGGAGGCGCTGTTGGACGCCTGTGGGATGGAAAACGAAAGAAACAGTCCTATAGGTAAGAACATACATGGTAAGAGAGCAACAAAACACGAGCTTTTTCGGCCTAGCTGAAGTTGCAGTCTGCAAATCAGAGATCAGGCTTGGCCATTTCAGTAAATTTACAGGAAAAGAATCACCTTAAGATGACACCAAAGAGGGTGTCAGCATTTCTGCCCAACTTTGCCACCAGACACTGAATCCAGTCTTTGGTGTCCTGCTAAAATTTCCATCAAAGTGTCTTCCTTGACTGAGCGGGTACATTTCTGTTGTTACTCAGAGGATTTCTGAAGGCTGAATCCTAGGAGCCAGCGAGATTCCCTACAAGTCCTCCATGGCAGCTCTTTGTCCATGAACTTGACACAATCAGTGAATATGAAAGGAATCACAAACCAGCGGAATTCTGCTCTCAGAGGTGGTGTGGCGTGAACACGAGTATTTACATACGGCCTCATGAGAAGCGTACGGACTCTCCGTGCTCTGTTCATCAGGCTCTGTATCTTCTGGCCTCCAGAGGAATAACCAGAATTTCTTATATGAAGACTAAACACTTGGTTTCCAGGACAAGAGTTTCAAATCCCTACTGGAAATAGCAATAGGAAACTATACTGGGTGACTGCTTTTTTGGATTTATCAATGGCAAGCATTCATTCCGAGTTAAACTGCAGTGTGACATTGAACACTGAAGTTTCCAGCTGAAAGAAACCTCAGCGATGACCTAGTTTAACCCGTTAATCTGCACATACAGACAAGACTGCCTGGCAGCAAGTGCCTGGTCCAGCTCGGGCAGGAGGACAGGGAGGACACAGGACAGGACAGCTCCCATTTGCAAACTTCTTTCAACTACACACCGCCGTCTACTAAGCCGCTGACTTTCTGGTTTTAGTTGTATAAATGATCAGGAGAATTTCACTAACCAAGGAAAATTCCAGCTAGGGAATTAAAGCCATTTCCTTGGTGGTAATTTTTAAAGAATTTAAAACAAAAATTAAAAAATTGAAATTTTTTTCAATCCGTATTTGAAACCTTAATACTCAAAAATATTTTCTCCTTTTAGGCTGAAGCATGTTTTATGCAGCTCACCTGATGTCTAAACTGTTTGCACAGTGACGTTCTCGTGACAAGGAGCCCCAAGAGCAAAACACCTAGAACAACCATTAGCCCCGGGACCCGCTGTCCCTTTCTCCAAGGACCACCACCACCTCCTCAGATCTGCAGAGGACCACCACCACAGCCCCTCTGATGATGCAGCAAATGTCTAGGCAAGGAAATGACAAGTGCTTTGTAACAGTCTCCTGTGCTGGAGCGCCCAGAACTGCCTCCTCTGTGACCGATCGACAGGACATGCCCGATTGCCTGTTTTGGTCAGATCTGTCTCAGCATGGCTAGACCACCAGTTTGGTGAGACGACAGAAAGCCATAGACTTGAGAAGAACTCACTAGGACACAGGCGTCTGAGACTTAAGCCATTATTACTCACCTCTAGGAACACTGCAGTGATTAAGGGATTGAGGACATCTGCCTTCTCTTTGGCCTGGAAAAAAGATAGTGTCAAGCGAGCAGAGAAGATTAGAAATACAGGAAGCAGGATGTGGCTCCATCGTGAAACACAAACACGAGACTGGAAATCAGGGCTGGGAGATGCCCTTCACGTCTCCTTCTCCCGTGCGAGACAAACTAGAGTGTGTTCCTTGGTGACGGTTCATTGACTTTAACAGCTGCTTAGCAATTCGACTGATGAACAGATAAATGTGGCATGTGTCCAACGGAGAAAATAAGATTAGAAAATAAAGGAAGCACCCCTCTCTACGTTGCACGACATGGTGGTTAAGTGAAAGGAAGCAGACAGACACCAGTGTCTGACCCTTTCACATGAAACACCCAGAACAGGCAGCTTCGCAGAGAGCAGGAGACGAAATGCTGGGGCTAGCAGTGCAGAGGGGTGGGAAACTGGCTGTGGAGCAAGGACGTGGGGTTTTGGCGAGAATGGCGAAAATGGTCTAAAATGAGATCCTGGTGAGGGCGGCACATTCCATTAAGTTACAGAAAAACATCAAACTCTGCACTGGACATGGACGCGTTTTATGGTGTGTAAACTATATTTTAATGAGGCTCTTAAAAAAAATAAAAGCAAACAGCAGCCCACAGGGGCCTGAAATCTTACCCCAGCACGTGTCAGGCAGGTGGTGAAGCCCCTGGAGAGAGAGGACAGCTCTCTACACAGCACAGCTGTCGTCCTGGGGGGACAGAGCAGAGTCAGGAGCACCGTCTTTAACAGCTGTGAGGAGAAGACCAACCACTCCTGGTGCTCAAGTGAAAGAAGAAGGTTTTACTAGAGGTCGGGATGCCTCAGCCTCTCAAGTTTGGGGACCCCCGTGAGGACCCCTCTGAGCGACACGCGTACAGGAAGAGGAGGTGCAGCCCTTAGAAGCCATTTTTCACATGGGCTTCTAGAAAGTACTACACTTCCAACTTAGATCAAAGAAAAGAACTAAAACATATTCAGGAGACAGCATAGTACTTAAAAGGTCCCACATGCCACTTGGAAATAGCTAAGACAAACACGTCGTTCGTTCGTTCCTCCGACGACTGCTTACTGAAAGCTGAGCTGGCGCCTTTCTGAGCACCGGGGGTCTCGGTGTCTCGCTCGCGGGGATCCTAGCTTACTTCCCGACTGAGGGAGGCCACGTGGATGGCGGCACACAGGTACAGATGCGCACGCACAACGTCCAGACACGCCTGCAGGTGCCCACATGCAGTCAACTCGTGGGCGCTGGGTGGTGACGAGCGAAGGCGGTGAGGCGGAGTGGAGGGGGGCTCCGCAGCCTGGGAAGGAAGCCCTCCGAAGCGGCTCTGCAGTGCAGACCGACGTGGAGGCTGCGTCCGGGCCACAGAGCAGGCTGCTTTGGGGTCATGAGTCCCTCACCCGTACGGATGTTCAAGACGAAACTGGCCCCCGGGCAGGGTGTCACACAGAGGCAGCGAAGCTATAGGAAGAGGCCTGGGAACATCATGGGCCCCTCCAAACCGCACGCGAATTCTCCACTGAAAGTTGTCATCCACTAGGAGATTTATTTGGGAAGTCTCTCCCCCCGCTTTCATTCTATGTCGGTTCAGAATCAGCAATGCAGTGGGAAGAACGGGTTTGAGACTTAGACCAGGGGTTAACGCTCAGCGAGCACAGACGACTTGGCACGGCCGAGTCTGCGGGCCCTCCCTGTCATGGGGCCAGGGGGCGCTAATGCACCTGCAGGGCTGCTGTAAAATGAGCGCGCGCAAGCCCGCTGGCGCAGTGGCCGGCACGTAACGAGCGTGACTACCATGACGAACTGAAGTCCTTAGTCTGTTTTCAGTTATGAGCGCCTATTGCGACTAAGAACCCGTGAACTTGGGGAGTGTGAGCTAGTGAAGAAAAGGCGAGCTTATAAAGCAGACGGGCTCAGTGGAAACCATCACAGCCTTGGCTGTTTACTAACCCAAACCCAAGTGAACGGCCTCTGCTGCGGGTGCGGCGTCACTAGCACCTGCAGCGAGGACAGTTTCTAGAACTGGGGACAGCTGCTGAGAAAACGGTCTCCTCCAGGGGGCACAAGACACTCACTGGGAAAGCAGCCTGCTCCTCTCCAAGGCCGATGCCTCCCGCTCGCAGCTGTGCAGGACCAGGGCGGCGGTCTTGTGAAACAGCTCCATGGAGCAGGCTGTCAGTTCCGCCAGGCTCCGGATGGCAAAGGCATGGATGTCCTGCATGGACAAGACAGCTACTGGTTTTTACCCCAAGCGTCTGATGGCCCCCGGCCCCTCCTGCTGGGGGATTCAGTATCTTGGGTGGCGAGAGAAGAGAAGCCCCTCAGTGACCCAGCTCTTTGTCCACCGTAGAGACAGTTTGTAGCTGGGCTCAGAGCTTCAAAGACACAGGCTCCCTGAGGTCAGCTGTGACCAGATGACTAAGTTTTGTCTAAAAGACTTAGATAAAAAGTGTCAGTGGCAGCTGCTGGGAACCCTCGCACGACACAGTGCGCCCACGCCCGTCCTATGCCTGCCTCCACCCCTGAGAGTGGAACTCGAAGCCACATCCCGGACGCAGGAGCCCAGCTCCCGGAGTGCTGGCCCTGCTCAACAATTCCAGACACGAGAACAGGCCGCTTCTGCAGGTACCTCGATGGAAGTTTCATTGGCTTGCTCGCTTTTTTCTGCTCCTGATGGGTCTTCTCCTTCCTTCTCCTCCAGTGGCTTGGCCAGAGATGCCCTGATCCAATCGCAGGCTGAATTTCTTGCCTGAGTAAGAAAGTGTCAGCTCACCAAGGTTATCATGTAGCTGCCGAACGTGACGGCACTGCACCACCTGACACGCCATCTCGCTGTCCTGGTTGGGACTCACCAGGTCTCTACACAGCGAGTGCTGCCGCCTCGCATTCCTTCTCCAGTCTCGTCCCTTAGCTCTTGTGAGGACGCAATACTGCACAGCGCTCAGGTCAGTAAGTGCTGCGCACACCTGCGCACACCCACTACCTGTGACCCAGGCCTCGAGCAGTGTGACCTAGGCCACCATCCTAGAAATCAACACTGCTCCAGTGTGTGCCCCTCCTCTGCCCAAAGGTAACCACCTTCTGTCTCACACGGTGAATAACCTGCCTTCAAGGGCTTTGGGAAACAGCACCTCTGTCCTGAGGGCAGGGTCACACCCATCTCCTGACTGGCTCAGGGCCCAGAGCAGTGAGACTTGTTAGCGGGAGGCGTCACTATCAGAAAGGCTGGGGCACCGCCAACCTTAAGTGGCCCCTGCTGCAGCCCCCTCAAGCCTTCCGGTGAGCAATGCAGGTGCTAAGGGGGCTGCACACGCGGGGCGGTGTGGTTCAGCTCAGCAGCTGCTGCGCGAGCAAGGAGGCGGGCGGCAGGCAGGAACCCAGGGCGCACCCTGGGTTGGGTGACATCCTTACCAGGAAGGTGCAATTCGAGTTCCTTATCCACGAAATCCATACAGGTCAAAAGATGAATGTCACCAAGGATGACTTACCTTGGCCAGTTTCTCAGGTTTGGAGGAGACACGCAGCTGGGAAAACAGCTCTGTGACCTCTTTGGTAAAGTCTTCGTCCTCTAGAAACAAAAAGTCCCATGTGAAACTGCAGAGCCTGGTGGGGCAGGATGAGGAGGGAGAGGCGGTGAGGGCACCAGCAGCTGGGACAACCGCGGGGCGTGCAGGCGGGAGGTGCCTGAGCGTGTCTGCAGTCAGCAAACCCTCCAGCGGGCTAAGAGATGTGTCAGCGCCCACTTCACAGAGGAGTGATGCAGGCTGTGAAGAGGTTCGTCCCCCGCCCCCGCCCCCTGGCGAGGAGTAGGGCGCCACCCGCCTTCCCAGCCCGTCCAAACCACTGCCGACAACGTCATCAGTCACATCTCTACAGCAAAGCCTCCTTCAGACCCAGGCAGGGAGGGCTTGGGAAGCTTCCAGACTGGTGAACACGGGGAGACGTGGGGAAGGGGTGCCTTGCTTACCTCTTCTACCTGAATGTTCCTCTATATCCTTTTTCTTTTCTTGGCTGTAATTCTTGCTTTTATTTTGAACTTTCATTCTACACATTAAAATCAACTTACGTGCAGTGTCCCCATTCCTCAGATGTACGTCAGCACACTCTGCCCTCCCCACGTCACCAAGTGTTCCTCACTTGTCCAGTGGGCTCCACCACCACTTGTCCCCACCACTCCCGTCCTGGTCCCTCTTGGTGACCTCAGTTCTCCTGCAAGTGTCCAAGGGGTTGGCTTTGCTTCGTCTGTTCCTTTGTTTGGTCTGTCCACTTCCCCCATGAGTGGGTCATCTGGTATCTTTCTTCTTCTGACTTGTTTCACTGAGCATCGTCCCCTCTAGTCCCATCCACGTTGATTCACGACAGGGTTTCCTCTTCTCAGGGCTGTGCCGTGTTCCGTTGTGTCATCATATCCTTTTATAGTAAACCATTGATCTGGTAAGGACTATGTTTCTCTGAGTTCTGTGACCACTCACAGATCGTCAGCCAGGCAGCCAGGAAAGCGTGGCGGAGCCTGAGTGCCGCCATGGCCAGCAGGGCGTGTGGGGGGCTCTGGTGGGGACAGCGAGCCAACCTCTTACCCTGGCTCTCACCCACGCTCTTGCTGTCCTGAGAACTGCGAGTGGTGGTGTGAGGGAGTAAGGCGTTACCTGGTCTACCCACAGAGCAGGGAAGAACTAGAAAATTAAAAGATGGTCAGATAAATGCATAGAAGGAAACAACACAGAATTCCAAAATTTCCAAAATGCAGTCAGATGCTTCTAGAAGAGTAGCATTCAGGGGAAGTAATCTAGTGACTCCCATATGTTTTAGTCTCAGGACTGCTTTATACTTGTTTAACTTTTGAGAATCCAGAGAGCTTTTGAAAATGTAAGTTATACATCTACCAACATTGATCATATTAGAAATTTAAACTGAAATGCTTGAAGCATTTATTCATTTAAAATAACAATAATAATCTGTTAAGTAACATATTTTGAGAAAAATAACTCTTCCAAAAAAAAAAGAAAAACCTCAGGGAAACTAAGTGCCATTCTTTTCTCTCTCTACAGTTCTCTTTAATGTTTAGCTTAAAGAAGACAGCTTGACTCTTTAAACCTGACTTTACATTCAGTCTGAGGTGAGAGGTTTTTGTTTACATCTATGAAGAAAATCCAACCTCACAAAATACATGGAAAGGGGAGAAGTCGCCTCTTCAGGTAAGTGTGGATATTCTTTAATATTACAGCAAAAGCCAGCAGTCCTTTCTTAAGGTGTCGCTGTGATGCGGACGCTCAACTGCAGCGTGGCATTTCAGACTGCTGCGTAAATTCAACGCTGCATCAAGAAATCCGTGCTCTCCTGGCCATACGCGATTTTGCAACAGAATGGATTAGTTATTTGGAGAACACCGTTCTGAGTTTTTCACATTCTGACACACTTGGCCAAACTGTCCCTAAAGTTCAGAGTTGTTGCTGTGCGTGGACTTCATCAGAGATGCTTCTAGGTGCGGGGAAGTTGTTGGTCACCAAGAGGAGCAAACAGCAGGTTTTAAAAACTCTAATGTTTGAATTTCATTATGAATCACAAGTACTGTCCATTGTTTTCCTTGAAGAGAAGTCTCACTTCATTTTCTTTTAAGACATACTTCGTGCAACCCAGTCGTTCCCCTCGGCTGGGCCCACTGAGCCCCCCGGACACAAACACGGGACCCCGGGATGCATGTGGACCGCACCACTCGCTCCGGCAGGACGCACCCGCCGCACTCGTTTTCAGGAAACTGCCTCAGACACCCTCCTCGGAATGGTCTGCTGCAGTTTTATGAGGGCCGGCGCTGCACGGAACTGGCAGCTTAGCTTACTGCTCAGTGACACACGCTTTCCCCGCGCCGAGCTCAGTGTGCGCCACGAGTGTGAAAAAGAAGTGCAGTAGGGTCAGAATTGATAAAAGCAGTGCTCTGCTTCCTCAGGCTGAGGCACTGCCGTCTGAGCCACTGCTGCTGCCCAGCGGCGCAGGTGTGAACACGGCGCTTTACAAAACTCAAGTCACACGCTGGTTCCGTCACGCAGAGCTTGACTAACGGCCTCCCTGAGGGTCCCTAGAGCGCCGTGGGTCCAGATGATGCTCTTCAGTCCACTACATGGCGCAGTCCTGTTTGTCTTTTTTTAAGGAAAGGTGCAGGCAGGACCGGAGGCGGGCAGACAGGCAGGCAGACAGGCAGGAAGAGAGGGGAAGGCTTTTTACTTTATTTCCATTTCAGTCACACTGGCTGTTTTCCCCCTGGACGCGGGGCTCGACCACAGCGGGGCTTGCCCTGTGTCCTTCAGAGCTCCTGACCCCGCCGCTGCTCCACCAGGGGCGCCTGTTCATTTCAGTACTTACAGTACCGTCTCATCCAGAAGAGGCAAAACCGTGTTCACTAGAGGCCACTTTTGAAGAGCCCGTTAATGTGCAATACTGCTTAGAAATAGCGCCAGTTCAAATGAGAAAATAAAACTCTCAAAATTTAAGATTCACTGACTCATAAATGATGCTTTATGTAAACCACCCCGTCCCTGACAGTTTCGTAAACACGAGGAGTTATTACACTTCCATTTTCTGAAAGATGCGTAAGTAGAACTCTGAGGAGCCTGATGAACACTTAACCGCACTGCAGCTGAAAGATGCTAAGGGAACAGGTCTTAAAACCTCTCACCACAGGGGAGAAATTCTGACTTAAAAAGGAGAAGGAGGAAAATGAAAGAGAAACTGTCACGCACATCTTGGGGACCTGCCGCAAGATGTGGTCAGAGGGCACAGGCAGTACTCGGGGTGTGAAGTTCGGGAGAGGAAGCAGGCGGCCCGAGGGCCTGGAGGACGGAGAGGAGCACGTGCGTGCGGGGAAAGCGGCTGCGGAGCACCCTGCGTGAAAACTCACCGCAAGGCCACTGTGCGCTAGTAGTCACAGGAGTTCACCCCAAGGGCGGCGCACCCCACCCCCGGCCCGCGCTGACCTTCCAGTTACCTTTCCTCTCTTCCTCCTCATCCTCACAGAACTCCGCGAGGGAAAATGCTTCTTTGACTTGCTCCAGTTCAAGCTGCAGAGTCTCCAACTCTTCTCCGCTTAGAGAGTTCAGAACAGACTTGACCTAAGTGGACATGACAAAAAGCAGTGGGGGCATGGAAGAGGGGAGGGGGCTCGCTCTCAGATGCAGGGGGCTGTGCATCGCACTGGCCAGCACCATGAGCGTGGCAGGCAGCTCAGGGACAGACACAGCGGCGGCCACCACGAGAAGGCAGAGAGCAGGAAAGTCTGGGAGCTGTTACTGCTTTCTCACGGCTTAGAGATTAGGAGGAAATGAAACAGCCTTAAATCATGAAAAGCTGACAGGTACTGTTATCCAACTGGCAGCCGAAGTCAAAGAATCTGAAAACGCCCAGTGGAAGGAAAATAACAGATGTGCTATCAAGACCTCTGTGCCAATTTGTCCCTTTTTGTTTAAATGTCAATAAATAACACTTGATTCGTTCTATTTCTAGCAGTTAAACAATAATTTTTGTTTGTTTTCATGTGGAATTTTCAAAAATTTAAACATCCATCTAAATATATTTCGGCTTCTGACTATTATAAAAACACAAAAGAAACTTCAGGGCTCCTTGCTGGGAGATTTTTCCAGATGAATGTTTTGGGTTGAAATTACCTTTATTTCACTTTCTTGAGAAAGCATCTCCAGAGCTTCGAGATGGGAGAGGCCTTGAAATTCATCGAAGAGCAGTCCATAATGAGCTTTCCTGTCCGCTTCCATGGTAACCGCACCAGTGGTCCAGAGCGCCTCTTTCTCCTTGGCCTCCCGCAAAACCTGAAACAGGAGGCATCACAGGGCCCCAGTAAGGAGCGCTCGGGGCGGAGCCGAGATCTTGCAGTGGCCCGCTCGTGTTTGCGGCCAATCTGCTAGGCCTAGGCGCTGCAGCAGAATGACCACAGAATGTGATAGTCCACGGGGCAAGTGACACCCAAGGAAGCAGGTGTTTCTCCAAATGCAGTTTATGTGTTGATCCAGCAAACTGTGAAGGGGCCTGATTGTTTGTACTGACAGGAGGGTCCTGCAACGAGGAAGGGTATAGGCAGGAAGGAAGGAAGAGGGGGAAGAAGCATTTTCTTCTCTTTAGGTTTTATCACTGGTTGCTCCCTCTGGACTTGGGACATGAACTCAGGTCCTTGGGATATGATGGAGACTGCATGCCTTTGGAGGCAACTGACCTAACCTCCACTTGGTCAGGGTGTGCCAAAGGCAGCATTTCTAGAACACACGTGCCCAAAGAAAACGCCTTCATAAAAAATGATTAAAAATCAGAGAAGGAAACATAAGGTTCCAGGTCACCAGAAGTACAAATACAGATCGAATCATAAACAGGCAAAGATAAACAGTACCTGAGACAGTGTAGAATTCCGGTACATCAGACCCTTGGTTCTTTTAAATCCAGGATCCCCTTCTGCTATTACGTCCATTGTCTTTTTCCCAATGAATTCTAAGGCGTCCAAGCCCCCACTGATGACGCTCTTTCCCTAAAAAACACGACATTGAAAACTTGCAGCAGTGTTTGCGCATAAAAGCAGCGAACAACAGCGAGAACTGGCCAGAACGAAGGGTAACTGAGTCACCCAGCACCGCGGGAATGTGACCGTACGCCACCTGGGAGCTGTCAGCACCCGCACAGCAAACACACGCCGAGCCTGTGACCCAGCGCTCCACGCGGCTACGCACCCTACGCAAGTGCAGCGACGCATCAGAAAACGGGTACAAGGTGCGCGCAGCAGCACCGTGTGGACATGGACAGCTAGGGACCGTCCCGGTACTGACCAGTCGTGGAATGAACCGGTAAAATGCGACAGTCACACAATGGAAGCGGCCCCGAAAATGGAGTACACCACACCAAGTACACACCACGGACAAGTCACGCAAACCACGTGAGTGAAAGAGCAGATACAAGAGCACAGGCAGCTCCCAGCACGGGGAAAGCAGGCCGAATGGATTCCCGGTGGCCGGTCGGACTGTGGCTTTCCTGGTGGGCAAGAGGAGGGTGGGGCAGAGCAGCAGAAGGCCGGGGGCCGCTGCTGCTGAATCTGCGCGGCGGCATGTGTGAGCGCGTGCACTCGTGTCACAATTCCACAGGAACATGCAGCGAGGGCCCGCCATCTAGCCTCAGATGGGACAGATACTCAGCTTCCTCCAGAGTCACTCTTCAGAGACTTCTAGCTACAGTTTCTAAGCAGCTCTCGCAAATGCAGCCTTTCCTGTTCGCCTAAGAGCTAATGAGGAGGAAAACGTGTGTGTAAGGCAGGGAAGCTCTCTCGGGCCGCCAAGCTAAGAATTCCAGGCCCACAGAACGTTATGGACTTTCGGCTGTTACAACCCGACCCTGGCATTTCCTTGCGGTTTTCAAGTCGTTCTACCTGCCCCAGGTCAGACCGGAGTACCCTCGTGGATCTGGCCTCTGCTAAGAGTCAGTGGTCCTCAGGCTCTTCAAGGGAGAGGGAGGGGAAAGCAGGGCTGCTGTGAGCGGGGGCCGGGCCGCCTGGCATGTGTCACTCACCGTGCTCTGCACTGCGGTGGAAATGGTGGCGAACACGCCGCTCGGCCGTGTGGCGGGGGCGCCATCGTCGCCCTCCGTGGTGGCGTGCTCTCCTGCGGGCGGGAGCAGACGTGCAAAGTGGTGGGACAGCCCAGAACTGGCTGGAATTCTCAGCGCGCACATGGACGTTTAGAATTACACCCCACTTCCCCCACACAAGGCCTCAGCCCTTTTCTAACTTTAAACGGTCTGTTCAAAGATAAAAGCTAAGACAGACATGTCTTCTTCTATCTTCATTTCCGTTCAAAAATAAAATCCAGTCTTTTGAGCAAAGCATTGATACGTTATAAATATCACATCTAGAATGTATTGTATACGTACCATACTTTATGTCTATATAGACGGGTGTAACGACAGCCGTGCGGTGTGGAATTTCATGTACATATATGCTCCCTGCACAAGGTCAAACTACAGGGTCAGGAAGCACATCAGCGGTCACCAGAGGCCGAGAGCAGTGGGCGGACTTTTCGGAGCACTGGACTGTCTGTCCCAACAGGTGAAACTGTACCCGAAAATGAGCAAACCTTACTTACTGACTCTACAAACCCTGGTGTATTTTTAATTTTACCCTAGGAAAGAACGCTTACGCAGAGCCATCTGACATGCATTACAAAAATGGGCATGTTTCATTACAAAAGAAAAAGTGCTCCATATTAGGACCTTTGTAATTGCTCACAGGAGAGCTAGTCTACTGTTAAGGGGACTTCGGCTTCCCAGTGATGACCGATCACTGGTGGTGGACATGCCCTCCTCCTACCAGAGCAGCAAGAACATGGGACAAAACAGGAGACACAGCTGTCCGCAGACACTGACAGCGGGCAGCCTGAGACTGCCATCCAGGAGAGAAAGGAGCAAATGAAGGGAACCCGAGACTGGCCTCGCTTCCAGAGCACAGCATGGGGAGCAGAGGGTCTGGCACCTGCAGGCGGAGCCTGGCGCTGACGGACCTGCACAGGGCAGAGTGGCAGGCGTCTGCTAGCTGTCCTGCGGGTCCGCACTTAGGAGGCTCCGGGATGGGCAAGGAATCACCAAGGAGCCGCGAATGAGGCAACGCGGGGGCTCGGAGAGACATTCACCTGCTAACCAACCAAAGCCAGGGACCCTGCTGAAGCCCTGGGCACCGGGGTGAGAGCTCAGAAAGGGCACGGGCCTTACTAGGAAAGGCTGCCCTAGATTCACCCTGAAGAAGCTTCAAAAGAAGACCTAAAAGGATCAGTCTAAGATACAAACATCTTTACTGCCTGCCAAGCAATACTCACACTTTTTAAGATGACAAAATTCACACAACAATGTAGCACTCCTCACACCCAGATGCCTGACATCCGGTCTAAAGAATGAAAAAGGTCATCTCTCACCAAGAAAAACGACTATTCAACAGAAAGACTCAAACGACAGGTCTGAGAGAATTAGCAGACAAGGAAACTACAATTTGTATACTGAACACATAAAAAAGAAATAAATGGAATGTCTGGAATTGAAAAAAAAGTGTCTGGAACTAAAGGTAATGGATGAACTTAACAGCACCGGACACAGCAGAAAGAGAGATCAGTGAACTTGAAGACACAACAATAAATTCTACCCAAGATGAAACAGAGAATAAAGGACTTAAAATGAACCAGCGACTGCAGGGTCACCCGCATAACTGGAGGATCAGGGGCAAGAGGAGGAATGAAAAAGGAGATGAGGAAACTGACTGAATGCTTTGCAAACCTGATTCAAACACAAGGCTGTAACCCCACATGCAGTGAACTGCTGGCAGAACCAGGAACGACTGCTCACGGAACTGCGGGCAGCAGGAAGCAGCGATGTGCGGGCGATCAGGGCAGGCACGCCACGCGCCGGGGCGGCGAGAGCCCCACCGGCTTCACAGCTCGCCAAGGCCAGCCAGACACGGTGGGGAGATGTGGCACCCTAGAACTCTGTGCCCAAGGGAAAAGGTCATCAAAGATACAGGTCAAAGAAAATCTGGCAGGATTCGCCGTCAGCAGACATGCTCCCGACGGACAACCTGGTCCAGGCGAGGATGGGAGCCCCAGAAATGCCAACAAACGGAAAGACTGTGTGACACTCCGGGGGTCTTCCCATGCCCTCCTCAGAAAGCATCATTCAGACAGCGGTCTGGCGTTTGTTGTACGTCTGGGGACTCAACAGTCCCTATTTGTGAGCAGCTGTAAAGACACAGCTGCACGCGACAGCACAGCAGTGCTGAGGGAGCCACTGTTCACGAGGCGTAGAGAAGTGATCGCTTTGCACACTTACGAGACACTCACGTAAATGTACTTCTCGCGCTGCGAGTGACGCAGGCAGTGCAGGCAGGGACCGAGTTCTAAACAAAGGCAGGTTGTAAACACAGAAGCACGATTACACTTTTTTCACATGCGCACAGTTTATTTGCTTCTAAGTCGCAACCGCATTTCTCAAGAGATTTCGTGAAAAATGCTAAAATAAAAATCTAGTAAAGATTTATTCAGAGTCACCTTCGAATGCAAGCCAACAGTTCTGGGGACATTAAAAAAAATGTGGTTTAGAATTGAATAAATATGTATAAATACATAAAATATATTTTGGGAGATGAAATCATATTTTTCATTTACATATTTATAACTTTCGATTTTAGGACTAATTTTTCCTATAATAAACTTACTATTTTCAAAATTGGAAAAAATAAAGCGACTCTTGCTTTGAAAAACAAACCGTAGCCCTGTTTTCAGGCTTCTTCTCCCTCCATCCCAACACCAACACTGTGTTGCTCTTTTCCCTAAATTCCCTCCATCGTTTCACGTTTTACAATTAATGCTACTTCCTTCACCTCAAAATACAGCCTTTCTGTTAGAACCATATCCATTCTCTGACACAAAGAGCTGCCTCAGGAAACATAAGTTAATGGCTCAAAGTCCCCAGCATCTCTGCTTGCGCCTCAAGCACCGCATGTGACAAACTGTTCGGGGTCTTTCCCCAGCGGGGTCACCCAGACGCAAGCCAGGGCCTACGCGAACCCACTTCCAGTCCTGTCACCCAGCACTGCGCTCTGTGCTCCCCTCACCTCACCCCACCTCAGCTCACTTCTCTGCGCTTCTCCAGGGAGCGCAGACTTGTCTGGTTTGCTCAGTGTCTCCTGGAACTCAGAATAGCCTACGAATTACTGCTGAATGAGTTAATCTGGCAGAATGACTGAGTTTAGAGAAAGAATCTTCCTACAGTATCTTTGATGTCTGAGGCCAGAGACAATGGTCAACTACGCTAAGAAGAAACCTGAACTGAGCAGCAAAGGCGCTTCACTCCTAACCCACACTATTCACTGGGCTTCTCTTCCAGTTGCAGACGCTGAAGGACTATGGGGCTTGGAAGCATGAAAGAACCAAGGCACGTGAAGGACAAGGCCTCAACGAGTGAGCGCCCGTGTGCAGCTCCAACCTCAATCTCGGGCCGCACCTCGTATCTCCCCGAGTCCCTGTTCCTGGGCTTTTCTCAGAAGCAAGGCCATTCAAGCTCGTCTCTGATCAAACACTCCACCCCGGCTCAGCCCCGGAGACTGCAGGGTTTCACTGGCGGCATCTGCGACCCTCCACGCTCTGGAAAGACGCCCGCTACGCCTTGACAGGAGTTATCCTCCCTCGTCAGGAATTCAGAAGGCAGCAGGAGTCGGTTTTAAGGATTTCCATTCTACTTTCGAACAATCTCTCCAGTAAAACGTCACTGAACTCAAGCCCAAGTCCCTGCAGTTTCCAGACGGCACGAGTCCGCCAGGCGCCAGTCACCCGTTCTCCGCGGCAGTCTTCAGATGACAAAAGGAGCCGCTGCCTTCCCACCTCCCTGCCCCGACGCAGACTGAAGTGCGCGACGCCGTCGGCATTCTCGTAGCACGTACGGCACGTTAGTCCAGAGCGCAAGTCTCGCTCGCTCTTTTCAGGACTCCTGTGTGCAGTTTCCACACCTTACAGAACACGGAACGTGTGGCAGGCACCTTCAGGGCTTGTGGAAGATGCACTGTCTGCCTGTCCAAGGCCGCTTCCAGCCCGTTTTCCTGCACGCTAGGCCCACCTCCGGACAGGGCACAGGGTCATGACAGTGCCCAACCGACTCTCTGGCACCTCCTGCTCCAGCACGAACGTGAGCCCGTGCGGGGAGCAGGAGAAATATGCCAGGATGGCTGTAAAGGGAGAGACGCGGGAGGAGAAGTGGCACGCCCACCAACGCCTCGCCTGCCGCTGAGCACTGTCCTGGGAGATGCAGTGTCAGCTGGCAGCGATAACCAGACAACAAAGGACGCCCCAGGGAAATCAGCGCAGAACTCCGACAGGGACGAGGACTGGACTATCTCTGGAGCCCTAGTGACAAGAAACGGAGACTCACTTATAGCCCATATTCTGTGACTTCAAAGTATTTGGGTTCAGACCTCTCTGAGAGCAGTGTCTCCACCTTACACAAAGTCCCGTGTTTGTTCAATGTGATCTGATCTTCAGACAGTAGCTGAGCCAAGGACGTGTAACCCAGGTTCAGGCGGCTCTAGCTCTCTCCCCTGGGGATCTACAAGTGGACATAACTGGTGCAGTTAGTCTCTGATGGACACTTACACCAAGACTCAGTGTAAACCTGGAGCAGGGCGGTAAGTAGAGAACGTCAGTCTGCTGCCAGACACAAATGATAGAGACAGACAGAGAAGCAAGAGTGGGAGGCAGCGAAGGCGCCGAATGAGAAAGCAAACTGCAGGCCCCTGAAAGCTTCTGTTTTCTGGTGCCCCGTCCTCTTCATCCCTGGTTTAAATCTGCGCTCACTGGCTTACGTGAGAGTAGGTTTCTGCTTGATCAAGGCAGGTCTCCAGAAAGAAACCAGCTTCATAAAAATCTAAACACAGAGAAGCACATCCCTAAAACTAACACATGAAGATACTTTCATGCCATGCTGTTTTCAAAGTAGCTCACTCTTACTAGTCTTACTCAAGCGTGCTGAGCACAGTACTAGGAATTTTTATATTCTACATTCATAGCTTTATTTAGTGAATGTTTCTAACAGTCCTTTGAGATAAAAAGACCATCCCATTTCACAGATGAGGCAAGTGGAGAGATACAAGTGGTTAAAGGACACAGAACTCTGTCGCTTAAAGTCCAAATCCCCCTTCTAGCAGATCCACGAGGCCCCGACGACCAGGCTCTCCATACCATCTACTGAAAAATGACCTCACGGCTCCATTTCCATTGGAATTCTGTTTCTTAATGCTTCCATATACTGACCTGCTGCACACTGGACTTCGGTTGAAATGTCCCTGGGGCTAGGGATTCCCAGGGAAGTCTCTGCCTTCTCAATGACATTTGAAATACCTTGTCCTAATGAGAGAAATGGTAACATTTTTATACTTGAATCCTATTTAAGTCATTAAAATTGAACAAATCAAAAATCAAATATCAAATCTGCAGATTTTAAAAAAGTTATCGCCTCAAGACGTTATTTTGACTACATATAACCATCTGTGGGTATGCGTCATCAAAAGCAACCAAAGAAGAACTGACTCATTCACTAAAGACTAATTTTATATGAACAACTCCCAGGCATCAACTTTCTCATGTAGATAGAAATGCTGCAAACTCCATGGCAGTATAAATGCCTACTAACTTGCATCACTACTAATGCAGCCTCAAAATATAAAGCCTTTCTGTCAAAGGCCAGGAATCACCATCACATTTAACACAGATCTGTAGACGCACATTCACGTGCATGCACACACACCTCTCTCTCTCATGAAATGACAGGTGTCCTTACCTACTGTGGCTACAGTGGCTGAGGCGGAGGAAAGTAAGGACTTGCCCCAGCTGCCCCAATAGCCCCATCCAGTCTGGGGCACATCTTTGGAAAGAGTTTCCTATTTTTTCCAGGGGGCAGAGAAACAAGAGAAAGGAAAATATAAAAATTACAAGAAAAAAGAGTGCATAGACAAAGTAATTATTAGCCCAAAGTTCCAGTGAAAAAACATTCTTTAGCTAAAGAAATGTATCGTTTTACAACACGCAAGACAACTACACATACGCGTTTACAGAATGGACGAAATCAGTCTACAATTATAAAAAAAGAAATGGGCACAATCCTAAATGGTATCGATTCCAAATTCCTCTTAACCACACTTTTTCATCGAAGTTTTAGTAGATGCTCTACTTTGCCTGCAGCCTATGATACCTGAACAGGGAGAACGTCTGAAGTCTCAAGGTCACTAGAAGGTTTGGAATCTGGTCTTCTTCGAGTGGAAGCCACAGCTTCCGATTTAGTCTCTGCCTTGACACTTGGTTCCACAGACGTGGACCTCTTGGCCGGCTCGCAGTCTCCGTCTTCAAGGATGGGGGTCGCTTCAGTTATCACTGGAGGCTCAGTACCATCGGTATCGGACATGATTAGACCATCATCTAGCAAAGCATGCAAGAAAAATTAATTCTATAAGCTCTTTTGGCATGACTTCTCTGCTTAAACCTTTTATTGTAAATTATCGTAGTTTCACATGCAGCTGTAATGAGATGCACCTTCACCTAGTTTCCTCCAAAGTGACACCTTGTATAACTATGACGTCACAACCAGCATGCTGACATGACAGATACACTCCGTATGCGCCTTTGCATGTGTATTCAGCACTGTAAATGAAATATATACAAAATGCCAGGCAAACAGAGAGGAGGATCTGCCAGAATTAGGGAATGAGAATCTTGGACAAAGTCTCTGAAATAAGCATGGAATAGTGGCCACAAACTGGAATTTGAGTGCCAAATTCAGCCTACAGAATTTGTTTAAACACTTTTAAATCAATCGCTAACATTTAAAAATCAGATTTCTTGTAAGAATATAATCTCCAAGTGCCTGTGAAAAATTGAAAAATCTGGCAACACCAGGTAACAACTAGTTTCTGCCAAATAGTTGCCCAACCCTCTAAGTGTGCCCCATTACTTCTGCCCAAGTTTACTTGACTCATCCATGTCACCTGATAACCTCTGGAAGAAACACCTGCCTTGAAAGGCACTTAGGATTTTAACAGATAAAGATATAAACAAGAATCCAGTGATGTGGAAACAGTTCATGGGGAAAGCTCCAAGGCCTGTGGTATGACGGCATGGAGTATGAATGGATCCAGAAGTAGCTACCAGGGCAGGGACAAGAACGGGGTCAGGGGAAGTATAAAGTTAGAAAGGTAGGTTTCTACAACACGATGGAGACTAGGTCATATGTGTATATGATATACATAATTATACATTTCCTAAACAGGAATGAAAGTGAAAAAAATCCAGGCACAACTACCCACATATAACCCAACTCTGAAATACTCATTCATTCACTTGTAAACATTTTTTGAGAACTTACTAGGTAACAGGCTCTTGAGATTGCAACTAATTTATGATACAGTTTCCGCCCCCTCACTCGAAGAGCCTATCTAGTAACAAAGACTGCACGATTCTTTCAAAAACTGGTATTAATGGAATAAATATGTAAATTATCTTTACACTTTCCCACACTAAATTAGAACACGCATGAATTTTACATATCCTATGTATAGTACATACGTACATAAAAATTCATTGAATTTTATTTAAAAAAAATCTGTAAAGATATATTCCAAAATATTAAACACTGATTTCATCTTCTATCCTTTTATTAGCGCAACGAAGATTTAATGAGCAACGAGAATGTCCTGGACATCTGAGCTAGCTGGGAAGAGAACTTTTTTTGGGGGGCGGCCGTTTACAGCACCATCACCGTCACTGACACTCCTTTCCTTGTCAGGATGGCCACACCGTCCCTGTTCTTCATGAACTCAGTCTAACAGGCCAGGTCAAAAAGAGAGAGAAGAGCCCACATGTGGGGACCAACAGCGGCACGTGGAGCCGCACTAACTTCTCTGTAAAATTTCCGACATTCTGTACGTAGTGTGTGTTACTCTCGCAACGGGGGCGAGAGACAGAGACCGCGGGACCTGGAACACTAAGCGCAAGACGAAATGGCTGAGTCACACTTGTAAACAACAACGTCCACGCGAACGTCAACGGCCGACCGCAGAACTCAGGCTTGACTTCAAGAGTCCGCCGTCAGCGGATTTTCTCGCAAACAGACGGAACCGGGCGTCAGTGGACCCGGCCGCGTGGGTGCCCTGCCCAGGGCCGTGCCACCTGCTGCTCTCGGGCTCCGGTGCCCGGCGCAGGCACGGCCCTCCGCAAAGCCGCGTCAGCGTCGGGCTCGCGGCCACTGCCGCGATCGCACTTCTGCCGGGCACGCGGGCATCCCCGGCCGCCGCTCCAGCGCCGCGCTGCTCACCCTCCCGCCCTACCATGGCGCCGGGATCCGAGTGCGGCCGCCGGGCCCGCGAGCCCCTCACCTGTGCGCGGCTCGTAGCCCGCAGGTGCGCTCGGCCTGGGCGGGGTCGCAGCTGCGCCCCAGCAACCGGCTGCGTAGACGTCCCTGCGCTCGCCGCCGCCCGCGTCCTTCCGCCCGCCCCGGAAGTGGTCCGCCCGCCCCGGAAGCGGTCCCGCCGCCCGGAAGTGGCTCTTCTCGGAGCCGCACTTCCCCGCCGGAAGCAGCGGGCGCTGCCGCGGTGAGTGGGGCTGTGGGGCGCGGCGGGTCGGGGTGCGGCTCGAGGGCCGGGCTCGGCGGGGCCCGGGGCGCGGGGGCAGCGGCCCCGCGACACCGCGTCTTCCGGGTGTCTCCGGGGCGTCCGCCTCAGTGACCCGACGGAGCGCCGGCCGAGCCCGCTCCTGAGGTGTGTCAGGAGGGCGGCGGCTTGTTTGGAAGTCAGACGTGAAACGACGGAGGCTTTCTTGCCGGCCGCAGCCGCTCTGACGTCTGGCCTGGAGGGGACCCCTGTCCCTCGGCGGCCTGACGGGAACGCCCGCTCCCGGACGCGCGTGGACACGGCCACTGAGGACCCAGGGCCTCTCCGTGCCTCCGTGTTGCCACCTCTGCCCACGTCCCCAAAGCGCCCCAGGGCGTCCTCCGCATTCGGTGGCGGCTGCGTGGAGTAGGGCTGCTTCTGAGCGTGCCCGAGCGCCCGTTCCTGAGGGTCGGGCGGCCGTCTGCGTACAGAGCAGGCGTCGGGGGTCCTGAGCCTGCGGTCGCGCCCGGAGCCCCGCATCCGGACGCCCGGCCGCACAGGGAGGGCCGCCCTGGCAGCCTGCGTATCTGCAGCCCCGGGTGGCTGAACTCGGTGCCCGCGGGGAGGCGCCAGCTGCGACGCCCTCGCCTGCTGAAAGTGCCTGGGACTGGGGCCACGCGAGCTCAGAGGCCCTGTGCTTAGCCTTGTCGCGGGGCTGCCCGGAGTCCCGTCCTCCGTGCTGGGCCCCTGAGCTTATACACGCTTTGTGAGCCTTCAGTACCCACGCGGCCTCTGCCCGGAGCCCCAGGACGCACGCGGCTCTTCGGGGTCTCTGAGTCTGCGTGCTACTAGCCTTTGAATGTTACAGACCGTCGCGTAGAAGCAGAACAGCCCGTGTTTGCTCTGCGCGAAGGGTAGTGGGTGCTGCAGTCTGCCCCTCGTTTGGTCTCCCTGACTCGCCCTCTGGGTAATTCAGATGCCACCTTGACCATCCGTGTGCCGGCTGTGGACACGTGTCCATTTGTCAAGTGGGACGCGCAGGCAGACCAGGGTGGACGGACTGGAAATAGCACCCAGAACATCGTTAACTTGGGAAAGTGCAGCCGCCGTATCCCCGTGTACTTGGAGCAAAACCCACTGCCCTCGGGACCTCGGTGTCCTCCCGTGAGAGACCCAGAACGGTTTCCACACACAGCAGTTTCCTCAGTCAGCGTCATCTCGCTCCCCAAGAACGGAAGCCGCCCAGGGTGCTTCCTTATTGACTTCTGCGGAGGACTGCTGCTCAAGGGACACGTTTCTACCCTGGAACGTGGCAGGGACAGCCGCAGGGCAGTCTGGTAGGGACGACAGCTTAGTCGCTTGTCTCTGTCTTGATAGAGCTCAGAAATGCCTGTGGGGTAAAGTCATCTACACTTCACCATCCTGGAAAGTGTACATCTGATTAAACCTGGAAGGTGGGAGCGGAGCTGCAGCCCACTTGCCTGTCGCGCTTTTCTGTTCCCATCCGCGTACTGAAGAACGGGGCTAATTCCCTGCAGGCAGCTTCGTCCACAGCACAGCACAGCCTGACTCGCTGTTTACAGGAAGGGGCGCTTGGAGTGTCCTCCTTGGGATCTTAGCGCCACCACATTTCGTGACATAGGGGGGCCCTGAACTTGCACAAGTCAACTATCCCTTAAGCCTAGGAGACCTCTTTCCGCTGGCAGTCACCACACGGTAGAGCGCCCCTTATTAGCTCACCTCTGGAGTCGTGCACGTGGTTAGTTTAAACCCTTCTAGGCTGGACCCTGAGTCCCCGCAGTTGGGCTGCATCTAATCCACGTGGGCGTCCCTGGCAGCGCCCAGACTTGTCGTGTGCAGCGCAGGCCCCGATCTATCTGTCCCAAGGTCAGTACTCGAGGATGAGTAGGTAGGATGGTCACGGTCATGGGGTTTTGTTGCAAGCAGCAGGCACACATTCACCCCAACTTAAGTGAGGGAGGGGTGGTGGAGTGGGGGGGCAACCTGGCCCCGGCTGACCCGTCCCTACCGCCTTTCTACTGGGTCACCTTCTTGCACTCATACCTTTGCCAGGGTTCTCCCGCAGCTCACCAGCCCCTCTGCCAGCGACCCTGTCTCTGGTGGCTCCAATGGAGGGGAGGTCCGCAGCATGAGGGCGCTGCCCCCTCAGCCTGCCCGTGGGAGGCCTCCCGGAACCCGGAACTCTCCCGGTGACCTGGGCCTCTGGTAGTGGACACCCTGTTGCTCAGTTTCTAAACTCAGTGGAGCAGGTGGCTGTGTCTGGAGCGAATGGGACGCTAAGTGTCACCCACGTGGGCTGCTGGCTGGCACTCAGGTCTGAGGGCTGGCCCTACAGCCCCTCACGTCTGCTGAACTTGAGCTTCCTTCTGTCTGACGCTTCCTCCATTGCCTTTTTTGTTGGCACATCCCGTCTTCTTTGTGGTTTTAATTAGAAAAGAAATTGAAAAAAGATGTTCATTTCTTTTTTTTTTCAAAAGTATCAGAACCAGGAAACAATTCTCCCAGGGGCCCCAGCAGCATATGTGTTTCTCTCCCCTCTCGCTCTCCCTCTCCCTCTCCCCCGCCGCCCCTGCTGTCCGTGTTCTCAGCTGCCCTGTAAAGGTGGACAAGCCCGCTGCCTGGGCCCCTGCACGCCCCACCTCAGGCCTGAGCCCACAGTTCTGAGAACAGGTTCTGGTGGGTTCAGTCAGCCACCGGGCTGACTTCCTCCTGGGCCGGAGGGTGAGGCTGGCTCCGAGGACGGAAGCCTTCGGCTGGCTGGATGACAGCAGAGCTCTAGCACATCCTGCTTGGCGCCCCGGGTCAGTTTACAGTGCTGCTTTGATCCATTTTATTGCGAATGTTTATTTGCAATGAGAAAAAGAAAAAGAAAATTAAAGACTGAAATCTCATAATGGAGTTTCTCCTCCTCCTCCTTCTCCATATGCTTAAGTAGCCGCATGCTTTGCTGTGTGAAAGTGCTTTCTTTATCCTGAGTCACAGCTGTACTGTGCAGGGTGGACTTCAGCACGCTGTCTGAAAGGGCCGTCAGCACTGCTGGCGACGACGCTCCGGGTCTGTTGCCAGGCACTTGCTTTCCGTCTGCCAAGTCGTCTCGGCATCACTGGTGCTGCTACTCTCCTCTTTAATGGTGAGGGGCCCGAGCCACGAAGTCGCCAGGCTGGCTAGAGCCAGGGCAGTGGAAACCATCATTCCAGGCCCAAGCAGGTTCCGATCAGCGGTCTGGACTGGGGTCCCGCAGTCTGTAAGTTGTATCACGGTCTCTGCATGATCAGGACAAGTAGCCTGGTGTGGAAACTGGACGTGGTCCGCGTCTCTTCCCCGCATTATCCTCTAGGGTAAGATGGTGAATGAGACTTTGGAATTGGTTCCAGGAATGCTGCCCTCGAGGGCTCTCCAGATTATCAGCATTGGGTTTTTTGTCTCAATATACATGCCAATAAATGCTTATCAGCGTGAGTAGTTATGATCCGTGATGCCCAACACGCCTCAGTTTTCAAAGATCCATCTCAGGCGTTAGCAAATGTAAGCTCATTTCCGTCAGGAAGCAGTTGTTGAGCAGAACTCGTCTCTGTGCAGGAAGGTCTCCTGTGTCCTTTCCCAGGGGCGGCATGTAGCGTGTTTTGTGCGTTTGGTTGGTGTCCATGTCCCCTGGCCGACAGTTCCCGAAGGCAGCCACGGACAGGGTCTAGGGCACAGGCGGACGTGTAGTGGGCACCTGGCTGAAAAGGTGTGCCTTGTAAGCAGTGCTTCTGAACTCGATGGGGAAGGCTAGGCTGGACAGTTCTGCCAGGTCGCGAACGAGGTGGTGGTAGAATCAAGCGGAGCTGCGGGCATGGAGTTTGGGTTTGGTCTTCCCTGCGAAGAGAGCCGGTCCTCAGCTCAGAACCTTCAGCAGATGGTGGGATCTCCGGAAATCAGTAACCGCTGTTTAAGTGCGTAGTTACCTTTATCCATAGCTGTGATACAGATTTTCCCTTTTTAATGTCTACATGTAAAATGACGAGTTGATTTAAAGAAAAACAATCCGGTACATGAATATAGTAAAAAAAAAAAAAAAAAAAAAAAAAAAAAGATACAGTTGAATAAATTAATGAAATATGAAAAATGATGATTTAATGAAGCCATGGTGACCTTATCAAAGTACTGGGGAAGCCTGCAGTACGTTTGCACACAGTCGCACCTGTCACCCGTGAGATTTAGAATAAAAGACTAAAGGGCGAGAACATACCCACCAGTTGTGGATTTGTAATGAGAAAGGACTTGGGAGGCCCTCGTGTCAGGCCTGGCTCATTAATAAAGGTGTTTCTATTCTTCCCACCTCCTCGCCCTCCTGATAAACACACCGGGCTTTGCCTGCTGACTCACAGGTAGCCTTAAGTCGCTGTGAAACAAGTCACATCATTTCTAAAATCCCCCCAGTGCCCATGTTTGTTGTTTCTTTTACGGTCATTTTTAGTGGGGCTTGCAGAAAAAATGGAAATCAACACTGGTTCAGTCTGTTACGCTAGCAAAGTCTGAAGATCTTTGTTTTACCCAGAGTAGCCCACCTTGGGATTTTAAAGATATGTTAAGATAGAAGAAAGTATTGTCATCATTTAGCCATCCTTTCAAGGGCTAATGAAAAGTAAAAGGCATTTACAATTCACTGTAATTCAGACTTTGGGGATTTTAATGGCAAAATGCAATGACTGATTACTTTTATGTATTGTGATCAAGCAGCCTTCATGTAAGCATAAAAGGGAGGAAATGCCATTTCCAAAGCAAATTATCTTGGACTCTTACAAGAAATAAGCTAAGCCTTTCTTCCTATATTTTATAGAAACAGTGGTTAAATTTTTCTCTGAAATCGCTGGTTTAAAAGCGGAACCAAATTACTGGGAAGCTGGTCGGAATCAGACTCTTAGATTAGGCTTTCATTTTGCTTTATATTCATGACACTTTACTCTTTTTAAATTTTGTCATCTCTTCCTGTAGTTTATGTTGCATTTCTTCCAATTAGACACGAAGGTGTCGGCTCCTGCCCTGGCTAATTTTATAGGCTTGGAGCTGGAGATCTGGTATTCTTACAAACTGTTAATGTACTGTATTGATATTGCAGGAAAATTCTTTGGTTTTGTATTCTTGGCCAAGAGTGGGGTTATGCAGCCTCACTCAGTCAGTGACTGTCTATGCAGCGGTGCAGGTTCTTTCTGATGTTGAAAAAGCACCGCTTCGAGTGATCCTGCACGTTTACACCTCATGTGTGTGCGCTCGAGTCACTCAGATTCTGAGCCACCCGGTTATGCTTATCATCTGCCGTTATTATTACCATTATTGATCGACAACAGCTGGCGATGGCACAGCTTGGAATGCAGGATCAGGAAGCTAAATATTTCAGTCTCCTTGGTTCCCCGTGGATGGGGACTTGCCAGAGGAAAGCAGAATCAGCGGTTCAGGACTAGAAGGGCCTTAGAGCTGCCCGACTCCTGGCTGCCGCGCCCCTCTTCCACTCCCTGCTGCCTCGGTGGTGCTCATCAGGCCACAGCCGCGCCTTCCTGGAACCCAGAGCTGCGCCCCGCTGTGAACCTGGTCGGTCAGCTTTGTATCTGACTTTCTTGTAGGTGGGCCTCCGCTTGCATCTTTTGCTTGAAGACGTCACAGATTCCTGGATCTACTGCTTTTTTGGAAGGACGACTCCAGTACCAAGCGGTACATTGCCGACTGCTCTTGCGGTCGTAGAGAAGCTTTTGAGTTCTCTGCATCGGAGCAAGATTTTCTCCCGTTTTCCATGAAGCCACGTTGTTGCCTGTTCATAGTGGTGGTGAGTGTTACGGTGCCGGCTGCTGTGGTTTTGGAAGATGTAGGCTTCCGGATGGCCCCGCGGGGAGCGGACCTCAGGGCTCTCAACGCGTCGCGTCCTCCAAGCTTGGCGCTCTCAGCCGGCCCCAGCTCGGGTGACGTGGTCATAGCCAAAGAGGGAGCTAGCGTTGCCGTCGCGTGTCCTCTCACCGCCGACCACGATGACGATGTCCGCTGGTACAACTCAAAAGGGCAGCGACTGGATGACACAGGCGGAGGTAACTATGCCAGATTTTAATTCACCTCGTGTATGCGCTGCTGGCTCTTCCCTCTTGGCTTTATGGCATCTTCAACAAGAAATCTCAGACGCGTTGCCAGGACGAGTAGTTAAAGCTTCTGGGAGACCTGGAGTGTTATGTCTTTCGGAAAAAGTCAAATGAGTTTAGTTACTGAACCAGAAGAAAGAAAGTATAGTGATGCATGTAAAAGGTGGTCACACGATGATGTGACCTGGGCTCCTTCACTGAAGGTGGCCCGCTAGGTCCGCCCCACCCAGCTGTCGCAGCTGTGCCGGCAGCTCCAGGCCCGGTCACCTGGGCCACAGCGTGAAGGTAGAGAGTGGCCTGTGAGTGCAGCAGGACGGTCATCCTGGACTTACATAACTCCCAGACTGAAAAGTTGTCCTTGGAAATGAGTTAACAAAAATGTCAGAGGAAGTCCAGGATATTTTAGAAATGCCTGCAGATCTATGCCTGGCGCTGAGGTATTTCTTAGAGTCAGATGGACGGTGAAGACGAGCTCCGTAAGCTCTCCCAGCTCTTGTTTTCTCTTCTCTCTCTTAAATTACTTGAAAACCAGAGTGTTTCTCTTGAGTTTTGGTCTCTCTGTATTAAAGCTTACACAAACATCATCATCATATGACCCAGCAATACTTTTGACATGTTTTTATTGAATTTATTTCATTTTTATTTGATTTTATTTGTTTTGCTATTTGGGCCTTTGAACACATCAGAACACTAGTCCCTTTCTTTGTGTTCTGTTTGAAAACTGTGTGTTAATGCACTTGAAGATGAAAACACTATGAAAAATTTAAATTAAAAATGAAAATTGGATAAAGATGAAATTTTGAAATCCTTGCAAGCTACACTTTCACAAAAGACCCATTTGTTGCTGGAAAAATGTGGGCTATAAAAGAAATTTCGTTATTCATAACTAAGTGGAAAGACAGGAGATGGAAGGCCTCCCCTAACAGTGCGTTGACGTGAGCACACTGCCAGGTTCAGCAGTGACTAAACACCAGCTGGGAGGGCTTTTTTGAAAAGAGCTCATGTCTTCATGTAAGGCGATGATGGAACAAGAGGAAGAAAGTAAAAGTGATTCCTCATCCATCTCCCCAGAAAGAGCCATTTCTTTGCCTTTCTGAGGCGTATCCTTCCAGCATATGAAAACGGAGCGGCAGAGACTGTGGTGTGACGCACACACCCACATCGCCGTCTGAGCGGGGTTTTAACGTCTGTCCGAGGAAAGCTTGTTCCATAAACAGGTAGCTCTGATCTCCGCTGGCAGCAGCAGGAGGCCTCGATCCACTTTCACGACCCAGGCACTTTAAAGAGCCTGCGCATCTCGCAGCTGCCCGAGCGGCAGACCCTCAGACAGGCGGGTTCCGTCCTCTCGGAGGCAGAGGCCGGCGGCACGTTTCGCAGTGATATTCTCTGTGCTGTAATTTTTTGTTTCTGTTGGATTATCAGGTGGAAAATGGTCGGTTTCTGGTAACTTCCTGAATATCACCAATGTGGCCTTTGATGACCGCGGGCTCTATACATGTTTCGTCTCCTCCCCAACTCATGCTTCCTACTCTGTCACCTTGCGTGTCACCTTCACCTCGGGAGACATGAGCATCTACTACATGGTGGTGTGTCTGATTGCCTTCACCATCACCCTCATCTTGAACGTCACCCGGCTCTGCATGATGAGCAGCCACTTGCGCAAGACCGAGAAAGCCATCAACGAATTCTTCAGAACCGAAGGGGCCGAGAAGCTGCAGAAGGCCTTCGAGATCGCGAAGCGCATCCCCATCATCACCTCGGCCAAGACGCTGGAGCTGGCTAAGGTCACGCAGTTCAAGACTATGGAGTTCGCGCGCTACATCGAGGAGCTGGCCAGAAGCGTCCCCCTCCCGCCCCTCATTCTCAACTGCCGGGCCTTCGTCGAGGAGATGTTTGAGGCTGTGCGCATGGATGACCCTGATGACAGGGGGGAGAGGATTAAAGAGAGACCCGCCTTGAATGCCCAAGGTGGCATTTACGTCATTAACCCAGAACTGGGGCGCAGTGACTCCCCAGGAGGAGATTCAGACGATGGGTCGCTGAGCGAGCAAGGCCAGGAGATCGCAGTTCAGGTCTCTGTCCACCTGCAGTCAGAGACCAAAAGCATTGGTACCGACTCTCAGGACAGCTGTCATTTCAACACGCCTGAGGAGATGGCATCTGCCGAGTCAAACTGCAGCTACAAAGAGGGGGGCCGCGAACACTGGCAGCTGTGAGCCCCCACTGCCCGCAGAGACCATCTCAGCAAGGAGCTGGAAGATGACCGGGATCTTCTCGGCTGAAGGAGGATCATTGCCAAAATCTTTGCAGAGAAGCAGCGTCTGTCCTGACATCCCTCTCTCCACATTTCTTCCGCCTTGCTGGCCGATACGGTCGCATTTAAGGCGGGCTGCTTGCTCCCAGGCCTGTCAGGGAGTCACCTGCCTGAGGCTTCAGGGTCTCACTGGTAGGAGGGAGGACTTGCCTTCTGTGAAACGGAGGTCATTTCCCTGTCCCTTCCTACCCATCAGTTTAAACCAGCGAAACCTTTAGCACAGCCCTAAGTAGGCCCCCGCCTGGGCATTAGGCTCTTGGCATGGAGAGGGCCGCGCTGACGCTGCTTTGCGATCCCAGCTCCCACACGGTCGCCGAGTGTGTGTCATACAGCATGGCCAGGCACAGTCCGGGGAACAGGCTGACGTGCTGGGCTGCGCTGTCACCCAGGTGTCGGGAGCTCACTGCCCATGAGTCAGCTAGTCTCCATGAGTAAACTTGGTCCTCGAGCGGGTGATCACGTCTTTTTAACTTTCTTCCCAATCCATCACCGCAGGGGAGCGGTTTCCCTAAAGAACAGCGTCTTCGGTGCTATTAGAAGAAGCAGCGACATCAATCGAGTCTTGGGTAAATCATGGATTTGATGTTTCTGTTAGAGTTTCTCAGGCTCTCCCTTTCTCCGAGCCCTGGACTCTGCAAGGGCTTGTGTTTGGTTTCCCATTCCTGGGGGAACCAGGGCTGGGTTCCTCAATCACACTCTCGCCCTCCACCGTCTTAATATGGTGCTGAAGGTCGCCTGCCGCCCTGTCTCACTGGTTTTGTTTGTTTTACTGTTGTTGAGTGTTTGGTTTGTGTACTGCAGATACAGAACTCCGAGTTAGGGCTGCTTTTGCGGCCTCTCGAGAAGCGCAGACCTGAAATCACACTAAACACGCACGCGCGCACTCACACGTGGGTGAGCAGGAGAGTGCCCCAGAGAGCTCTGTCCCGATGGGACCTCCAGGGCTCTCAATCGCGCCCTCCGCCACGGGCAGCGCTGCCGGGTACTCTCGGGAGCTGGCCACGGAGCCCTGCTGGTGCTTCATGTTTCACGCGGCTTCTGGTCAGCGCAGCGTCACTGGAACTAGAGGGCGCTGCCTCTCTGTCTCAGCCATTCCCCTGGGAGCCCCCAGAGCCAAGTGAAAGCGACCGGTCATCGCACCAGATCTCGCCTGGCTCCCAGTCCTGTGTTACAACTAGTCGCATGTGTGGGCTCTCGAGCAAAACCTGCATGACACAGCCCTTTTTCCTTTCCCAGATTGTCTCTCACATTTTTTAAAAATCAGATCCCCGTTCGTGGTCGGTGCCCACACCTCCCTCAGATAGTCAGCTGGTGCTGCCCCCGCTGCCCCAGGATGGCAGGTGTGCGGTCATAATGAGAAACAGCTTGTCACGCCGAAGAGAGTGGGTTCTCACATGGTCACAGTGTTGGGAGCTCAAAGGCGGACGTAATTAGTCTGGGGACAGGGCTTTGGGAAATCTTAGGAAATATGTATGTGCTTATACAGAACTGTGTCATGAACATAGGCTTTCCTGGATGAATTGTTGCAGAACCACAGCGATGACTTGATTCGGTGGTCGGAGTAGCTGGTTTACTTTGACTCACAGGCTATGGCGATGCTGATAGTTGGGATTTAGAGTACCTTCCAAAGCTAGTTTTCAGGAGGAAGAAAACCTCACTTATTAATATTTTCCTGTAGCTAATGCTCTTTATGTATAATTAATAGTCTCATGTTAGCTTTGAAAATTCCTTAATCTTTTAAACTTAAACTCAGTCTAAAAGTCCTTTGGCAATAACTGGTTTAATTATTTTTTTCTCACTGGGTTTTATAGTTAGTGAAAATGCCTTTACTCGACAAAATGTATTTGAAATACTTCTGTCATCTTGTTTGTAAATATTATCTTGTATTGTGATTTAATGAATCTTACTGTCCTTATGAAATGAAATGGTGTCTTTGTGAAATAAATTCACCAAAAACAGACATCCACTTGGTCGATTTCTTCCCAGCCGACATCAGCTAGGTATCTTTTGAGCTGACTCTGGACTTGAGTTTTGCATTGCTTAGCTTCTCCGCGAGGTGCAGTGATCGGTCAGTTCAGTTCTTGGCTTGACTGCTGGGTCGGGGTCCGCTGCAGCTGCTTTGATGGAGGCACGTGGGAGTGCTGACCTGGACCGGTGGGGACAGGCTCTTCTGTCTTTGCCCCAGCTGATATGTCCGGTGAAGTCGGGGCACACGGCTTTCCTTCCCGTCCTCCAGGCCCGCGGTGGCCCTCCCCTGGCCCTGCATGTGGTTCCCTGATCAAACCGGAGCCCAGCATGACACGGGGCAGGGGGCGGGTGGCTGGTTTGCTGGAAGCCGGCTGGTTGGACAGCCGTGCCTGCAGATGCTGGCAGTGTGACACGGGGACAGCGTTCTTCCTGACTCACGAATAGGAGGCCATAGTCTTTCTTCGTCTCAGTGTGCGTGCTAAAGATGCTCAACCTTGCACATCACTCCTCGGCTGTTGACACACTCATGAAAGTAAATGAGAATCATCTGATGTGGTGCAGGCCACCGCTGCCATGAGTACCTGCCGTCCCATTTTGTCTCTTTAAAACAGTGCTCGAATCTAGTTTACTAGCTCCTCGTTGGTGTGCATTTCCGTCTTCTGAGATTAACTCTAGAGCGTCCACTGTCCCGTGGCGGAACTTGATGGTAGTGATTTCAAGCAGAGTGTGTTGGAATTCATCTGGGACCAGACGTGGCTGCCCGTTGCACTTTTACAGATGGTTTCTGGGCACTTTGGCGGTTGTGGTGCCGTGAGCCACATGGAGGTGGGCGTTCAGACCACCCCGCAGGGCCCGAGTACAGCCGTGCCCCGCCTGGGAAGTAATGCTTCCTGACGGGCCTGGACCCAGGAGGAGGCGGCACGTGTGTGGAGAACATGGTTTTGGGTGACGTGAGGAGATTGGGCAGATGGAGGTGGCTGTGGTCGCAGCAGGTCTGCAGTCCGGTGGGCACTGCTGGAAGCAGGCAGATAGGTCAGCGTGAGGAAGACAAGCAGAGGGCCCCAGGATGCAGCCTCATCGCCTGCTCAGCACCAGCCTTGGAGTCCTGCCCTGCCGCCAGCCTGTGAACTCATTGCAGTAATGCGTTGACCGCACCCGCCTCATAAAGTTAACCCGAGAATCAAAGGCACAGGGTGTGAGCAGAGGCCACGTCACTGTGACATGCTGCGAGGTGGAGCCCACCACCCCGGCAGCCTTCTCTGCAGCCTGTCCGGCTTGGCATGTGGACTTGACTGAAAGCCCCCAGGTGTCTCAGCTGCAGTCGTGTTGGGCCGCAAGCCGCAGGTGCCGGACACCTGGGCTGTGCTCACGCTGGGCTGCAGGTCATGGGGACCAGCGGTGGTCGCGCAGACGACCGCCCAGAGAGACTCGCATTCCTCGAGTCAGGAGTCGGGCCCCTTCCACATCCCTCCCCACCCTCCACGTGCACGTTACCCTCCAGTCATGCGTTGTCTTAGATTGGGTGCTCCCGGGAGCCCTGGAGACACGGTGGGGGCAGTGGTCAGTGAGACAAGGAGAAAGCCCCCGTCAGTGCAGTAAGGACTGGCACTGCTGTGGGCAGCCGGTGGCCATCCTGCTGGGGCCGCAGGGCTCTGTCTTCTTGTGTAGCTCGTGCCTCAGAGGTGGCCCTCTGCCCGCCCCCGCTGAGGAGCTGGGAGAATCATGCACCAGCCCCCATCTGCCACTTTTTTTTGCGGTAACTGATTTTGCGCTTTAAAATGAACTCGTGTAGGTTCCCCCCTGTGCGGTTCCCATTCCTCAGATGGATGTCCGCACGCTGTCCTCCATCACTCTTGAGGGCTGCTTCTGGAGGCACTGGCTGCCTCTCCCAGCCCGCCACATGGGCCTGGCAGGACCGACAGCTGGCAGAAGCCCCCCGCGGCCGCTGCGCTTGCAGCCGTGCCTGTGTGGTGGCGGAGCAACGAGTCTAGGGCAAAGTGCTGGCAGCATCTGTGACTCAGGTCGGCTCCCCGTGTCGTGTTCCAGGTGGAGGAGTGAAGGGCGAAGGGCGAAAGACGCAGCGCAGCGGTCTCGTGTATCCGAAGGCGGGGGCTTTCCCTGACTCGCCCTCTTCCCCAGCTTTCACGGGGCTCCGGGCTCCCTGTCGCGAGAAAGCGGGGACCAGGAGGTGCGCGCTCACCTGTGCACGTTCCGCAAAGCGTTCTGTTGGGAAAGGAGGGCAGAGTGGAAGTTGTAGGTACTGGTAAGCTCACAAGCCCATCTCAGGAATTCCAGGAGCAAATGTGTTCTGTCGTGGGGAGAATGGCAGACGTGTTCCTTTGGTCACGTGTGTGAAGAAAGCCCATCGGAGCACAGAGCTTAGGCTGAGTCCAGTCCTCACTTTCATACAGCAGCCAGGCAGCCAGGATGCTGCTGGGACGTAACCGGTTTATTTATTGTCCTTATCAGCTATGACGTCCCCCTGCCAGGTGTCACTGCATCCGGGGTCACAGCCTTCCAGGAAAACTGAGACCCAAATGCTGGGGACCCAGACATTGTGGGGAGGGGGCATCCCAGGCAGGGGCAGGAGCAGTGATCATATTCCTAGGGGACATCAGGATTAGCCTGAGAGGCTGGGGAGGAGGGACCGTCAAGGGAGCACGTGGAGGCCAGAACAGAGATTTCAGAGTCCTTGGCCGGCCCCAGAAATGCCGTTCTCTGAATTGCTGGAAGTGCGTCATTTGCGAGAGGGGATTTACATGTTTAGGGAAGAAAGCTCAAGTTTGTCATTCAGTCGGACTGTTTATTTTCTCCTAAAGTGTCTGCAGCTAAAAAAACAAACAAACAAAAAAACGGTGCAAACTTTGTGTAAGGAATTGAAACTCCTCCAGAGCCCCTTCAGTTCCAGTCATGTTCTTGGGCCTTGTTTTCGCCGAAACCTGTCGGCTAGGAAGTGTGTTTGTAAATATGCATTCACCCATCTGCCTGGTAGCTCCGGCTCTCTCGCGTGCTTATCTCCCGACACTGGGGAGCACTGCTTTACCTCCTGCTCAAGACAGGGACAGGGAGGAGAACTGCTCCTCCCTCCTGAACTGCTGGCCTCTCCTGGGGCTGCTCTGCTGGCCCTGGACGCCTGAGATCATGGCATTCACTCACTTCTCCGTGGCACACAGACTGGGGACGCTGCGGAGCGAAGTCAGAGGTGGCCCCGGCTCTTTGGGGACCTACAGCCCGTGGAAAGACAGATCCTATTCAAATAGCCACACACAGGGTGTCAGTGAAAACAGACCTGTGTCAGAAAATGATTCCATGAGAGTCTCGGACAAAGGAGTTGGCTCAAGTCCAAGGTCAGGGGAAAACTTCCAGAGGCTGAGGTTTCACTACATCACTGACCCTGAGCCAGAGTGAACTTACTCAGGTCCTGCTTAGGAGGAATTTGACAGTAGAGAACATAAGATGTTCCTACACCAACCATCTGAAAGATGCCGTCGGGGCTGGATGGGTTGGCGCCAGATGACACGGGCAGAAAGAGTTAAGAGTGACGAGCGAGTGGTAGCAGGGGTGTACTTTGTGGCTGGAGTGAGATTTGAGTTGAATGAGGGAGAATAAAGAAGGAAAGGTATGACCCTGTCTTCTGTGTGTCCAGTTTCCAAATATGTAACTAACCTGCCAGCTACCCCACCTTCATGACACCAGCGTTGGCCCAGACACCGGTACCTCTTGCCTGTGAGATTGGATGGCTTCTCTGGACTCCTGCCTCCACTCCTGTCCCCAGGGCACCCACTCTTCACACTCCAGTCAGGGGGGACTTCCAGAAGCAGAAATCACATCCTCGAGTATATCCCCGTGTTCGCGGTGCCTGCCCTTCCTGGTGGCCTGCAAGACCCTGCAGAGCTGCCCTTCCTGGGCTGAGCACGTGGCCCCCACATCTCTTGCAGTGACCCACCACCCGGCCTCCATGCTGCTTGCGCCCACCTCAGACCTCCCTCAGCCTGGACTGACTGCCCCCGATGTGCCCCTCACGGGCTGCTCCTGGCATGCAGGTGTCCGTTCACCAGCCACACACAGGTTGGTGCTGTCAGGGTTACATGGCCTCTGACCTCACGTCTCTTATCGTCAACATAGGCTCGTCACAACTTTTCTTTGTCCCTCCGGGCCACTCCTACAGAGAACTATAGATGGGGTGGATTCAGCAAAAGACTTCTTTTCTCAATTCTCGAGGCTTGAAGTCCCAAGACCAAGGTGCCAGTCGATCAGTGCTGGTCAGAGCCCCCCGGTTCCACACGACCATCTCCTTGTGCTCTCACTGACGGAGTGTGGACTCTGAGCCTCTTTCCAGGGCACTGTCCCTTGAGGAGGCTCCAGCCTCCTGACCTAGTCACCGCCAGAGTCCCCGCCTGCAACACCATCACACTGGGGCTTTTCTTCCACTATGCATTTGGGGACACTCTCAGCAGCACTGTTCAATGTGAGTTGTGTGATCTTAAAGAATCGTTCAGCATTTTCCCTTGAGTTCCCTGATGCAGGTGAGGTGGAAGGGTATATACTCGCCTCCCCTGGACACAGGAGGTGGTTCCAAAAAAGAGGGGAGGCTGTGCCACGTCTTCTGAGAAAATGCTGGAGCGTGTGGGCCAGCGGCCATTTGAAAGTGGCAACGACAGGCTGATGGAGGAAGGAATTCATTTGTTTTATTACTCTGGGCCTCCTGGGGCCTCCGATGGGGAAGATGAATATACTCATTTGCAGTGTAAGCATGGCTTACATCGCTCCAGAGCAGAGCAGCGCTTTGTTTATCTGGCATCAGTAGGCATTTTGCTAAGTGGTTCGTTTTGTTTTGTTTTTTTCAGATAGTTAATGTTCCCATTGCAAGAACACCTTTTTCAACTTGATCATGTTAATGGAAATAGCTTCCAAATGAACATCAGGGCCGCTTTCTCCGGACACTGAGCAGGGTCTTGCGTCCATACCGTGTCACTTGGAAGCTTTGTTACTCATGAGTGTGAAATACATTGGACTGAAGTTGCAGAGATGTGGGGCGACACTTCCTGGGGTCTCTTACCTGCATTGTCTGGGTTTTTCTCTCCTGTCCTTTTATTTAGTCTGCAGGTTTTGCCAGATACCACCACACACAGACAGCTCGAGGATGATGCCCAGCGTGGCAAACGAGAGGTGGGTCCCGGCTGCTCGGAGCCCCTCGTCTGCAGGGGGAGGCTGCCGCGGTCTAGTCAGTGTGCATGCGACATGAGTCTCGGGGGCCGGCCGGGCCCGGGGCGGTGGGCGGGGGCCTCCCCAGTAATTGGCTTTGTGCTGCCTCCTAGGAAGGCGCTGCTCAAGGAAAGTGTGTTCTGGGAGGTGGTGAGGCTTGTGCCATGGCTCCGCACACAGGAGGTGGTCTGCTGGGGACGCAGAGGGTGGCCGGGGCCCATGACCGAGCTGGGAAGGCGGGTCCGTTCGAAGAACGAAGGAAGCACTTCCGCAGGGTAACGGGGTCAGAATGCACTGCAAACTGTACTCGAGGAGCGTGACCCTAAGCCTGCACTGTCATACATGGTTCGCTTCGATGGAGGTGATGTACGCGGTGCCGCAGGAATCCGCCATCTGCAAGCTGGCTGGACAGGTGTGCTCAGTCTGCGGAGGGTGCCCACCCAGAGTGGACGTTCGGGTTGGGAGATGCAAGGTTGTGGAAGGATCTCTGCGAGGCACAGACAGAACTGTACGGTTGAACTCACCCACCGAGCTCTGAACGGACGCTGAGCCCAGGCCCGCATGGCCACCTCTGTGTGTGACAGCGTCCTTCACAGAGGTTGTGGCAACTAAAACGCCTGGCACAGACATAGCAGGTGGCTAGCATGACACTTGTCCTCTGTGGGGCTCACCGATGAGCCACTGAGGCAGGAGGAGGAACTTGGAAAGGGCCCCTGGGGAGTGAGGAATGCCTGTTACATTTTACGTTTTTCTGCATCCTTTGGGACTTGGTACCAGTCTGCGTCCGCCGGCTGTCCAGCATGGCTTCGGAACCCCTGTGCCCAGCAGCTCGGGGACACTGCTGGGAGCCTGCTCAGTGCGCCTGTCTCTGCATCTCCGCCTGGTCTGCGGCGGGCCGAGCGTGGGCACGGGGGCGCCTGCGGCTTCTTGGTGGCCTCCGCGGGTCGGGGTGGGGTAGCAGGTACATGCCCGCTACTTTTTATTACTTTCAAAAACTGGGTTTAAATGATACGTTTAATACATGCGCGTTGTTTAAAAATAGCAACAATGTAGATGATTTTTAGGTTAAAGAAACCCTTTTCTTAGCCCTGTGGAACCCCTGCGCCCCGTCCTGTGTGACCTTGGGACAGGAGTCGGTTGTGTGCGCTCAGGCTCCCTGGTCCAGACATGGATGTCCTCCCAGGATGGTAGCGAGGAGGGACTAATTCAGCGCAGCGCCGGAAGCCCTTTCCCAGCTCTTACGGAAACACGGTGTTCTCTCACTAAGAAAATAAGACCTTGACCCTCTTTTCCTGCTCTGCCCTCCTTTTGCAGCAAAAGTTTTCAAGAGTCGTTTGTCCTGTGTCCCCTTCCCTCCCATTCTGCAAACAGCCTTACCCCTCCACCCCTGCAGGCTTGCGCTCTGAAACCGCGCCAGGCCTCTGTCCCCTCACCACAGCAGTTTTTGACAGGACCCTTCCTTCCTCCACGACATCCTGGGGGACCCAGGGCACCATGTGGGCTCCTGACCCTGCCGGGTGGCTTTAACCTTTCTAACGGCTTATACACTGCGTGTTCAGCCTGGACGTGGTCCTGGAACCATCTCAGAATCCCCATGTCTCAAACTCAAGTTCAGATGGGAACTCTGACATCCCAGAATCCTCCGGCCAGCCTTCCCACCCAAGCTAAAGGGAACCCCGTCCTTCAGAAGACCTTGGAGCGCCCCCCGCCCTCAGGAGAAGCTATGTCCTTCCCTGAATGACAGCCTCTCCCTACCCAGCACCCCGCCCCACTCCCCAGGCCGGGAGACAGTGCCTCACTCCTGCTGTACCTTAGAACCTGCTCGAGGGTCTTCACGATTCCAGCGCCGGGCCTGGATCTCAGACAAGCAAATCGGCCTGTCTGGGGGTAGGGTCCCTCACACCTGTGTTTCAAGTCAGAGCATGTCACCCCTCTGTCCAACACTTCCGCCAGCCCCTTATCCCAGAACATGGGTGCAGTCCTCACGGGCCTTGGTGGGCCAGGCCGGAGGGCTGGTAAAAGCAGGCTGCCCACACTGCCCACGGCCAGCAGCGGGTCTGGGGAGGCCTTCTAATCTGCAGGCAGACAAGTTCCCAGCAGGGCTGGGCTGGGCTTGGAGGCCCTGCTACTCTTCCCTTGCTCGCTCCTTTGGTTCCAGCCAGTCCGGCCTCCCAATTCCTACTGCGCCCTGGCCTCTAATTCGATTTCTCCACGGGGGGCAGCCCTCCTCCAGGTGCCTCTTCCAAGTCTCCTTGTCAGTGAGACTTTAACCTCCTTGAAAAGAGTTGCCTTCCTCCCACCCCATCTTGGGTTTTATCTGTATATATCCTACTTACACACACACACACACACACACGTATGTTTCCTGTTCCCACACACCGAAGTGGAAACCTTGTAGGACAGGACTTTATTTTTCTCCCTGGCATGTCCACAGTGCCTTGGGCCCTGGCTGGCACTGGGAAGGTCTCTATCAGGAAAGGAAACCCTAAATCCAGAGCAGAGTGCCGTCGTTCTGCCAGTGGCCACGAGGGGGTGCAGTTGCGCCGCGGAAAGCGCAGCGGGCGGGTGTGCTGGTCTCCCGCCTGCAGTCCCAGGCGGGCGGGCTGTGCACATTGCCTGCCGGCTTTTGGAAACATGTTTATTATCGCCTCCTAAAGCCTCTGCCCAAGCCCACCGCACCTGCTCCAGGAGGTCAGCCATGCCCATACCAGTCAGCTTGAGGAAGGGACACAGTGTGGGAGCATTCCAACAAGTCCCCTGGGGCTCGTGGACGCCACTCCCAGGGGAAGGCTGTCGGAGGCATGAGCGCAGCCTGGCACCCAGGGCCAGGGCGTTGGATGGAGGGCGTGGTCAGCCTGAGGCCAAGTCCAGAAGTCATTCCCCCAGGATTCCAGAGCAGATGGGTGAGGGGCCCAGCTTGGGTGGGTAGACCCCCTGCTGAATTGGGATGTTCTGCCCACTCTTTGCTCGGCTTGCTCGTGGATGTAGCTGCTGTCTGCACTCAGGCACCTGAGGGTACGGACACTGCATAGGAGCCCTGGATTTGGGGACCCAAACTGACGGACTGCCCGCTGCCAGCTGCACGCCCGCTGCCTTACAGCTGGTCGTCCGGTCAAGCAACGAAGGGCTAGGGCAGCTGTGTGAGCCACCCAGGTGTGTGGATCTGACGGGGTGGCTTCTTCGCCACAGATGTCCTGAGCCAGCAGGCGCCTGGCAGACACCGCCTGCAGTTCAGGAGACACGGGTTACTGAGAGCGGCCTGCACGGTTTAGCAATGCTTTCAAGCACAGCTGGAAAGAGCAGGACCCTTGCTGGGCTCCTTAGGCCCTGACAGACTTAACTTCATTGAGTCCGCGCGGTCCTGAGTCTCCAGTGCCAGTGAGGAGACGCAGGACAGACTGGTGCAAGTTCTCCGCCCCGTCCCAGAGTAGACCGGCCCCGTTTAATATGATTCGGCCACCCATTTTAGAGGTTCGGGCACCCTAAAATGTTTCCCACACGTATCAGGAGCATTGGTGTTTCCAGGCCCCAGACGCAGCCCACCAAGGGGAGCGCCCCGCTTCCGGCAGCGGGGAAACCTGGAGAAGGACCTGGCCCCAGCTGGCCTGTGCACCCCGCCTCCAGCGCCAGGGCCGGGGACTCTGGGCCTGCCTGTGCAGGCAGCACGGCCGCTCGCTGCCTCTGAGCTGTGTAAACAGCCGTGACCTACCTTCTTGAAGCTGTTGTTCTGTGAGACGTGGCTGCTTCGCCTGAAGGGCGTGGGTGGATGAGCTAACGTAGGAACTTCTGCCTGTTTCTGTCAGAGTCGCTGTCCAGTGGCTCTTCGTCCCCCTGACACCTCCTTGACGATGACCGAAGCAGAGCCTGGGGAGCCTAAGGTCATAGCTGATGTCACGGTGTGTCCCTGTATTCTGCGGACCCTACCGCCTTCAGCGAGAGCCCATCTTCTTGCCGTCGGGAGGCGACAGTCCTGGCTCTTCTCTGCTCCCTCTAAGCCTGTCCCCGACCCTCCACGGCGGGACCCAGGGGTACAGCCTCCCAGAAGCCTTTGCCGACCCGTCCCCTCTGGCTGGCTGACCCCCATCCTGCCCCTCTCAGGATGAAGAAGAGACAGGACAAGGAGAGGGGGAAGGCGTCCCTGGCCATCGGGGCGGAGAAGGGATAAGGCGAGGGCAGAGGTGGTGCCGTGGGTCCGCTCTCCAGTTCTCTTAGCTCTAAGCCACCGCGTAGTCACAGCCAGATTCACTTACTGACACAATCTCAAATCGCATTTGGTGTGAGGGCGGAAAAAGACTCACAGGTGCTCCGCTTCCCGCCAGGCTTCGTGCTTCGTAGATGAGGTGTCACGGGCGAGGGGTGGCTGGAGTCCCCCTTAGCAGCGGTATGGCCCTGGCTCCTCGCCTTGTCACTTTGGGCCCAGGACTCCAGGGTTCTCTGCAAGGCCGACACCCCCCGCTCGGTGCTGTGAGCCCCATCCCTGGTCCTTCTCCCTGCACGCTGCCCTCCCGGCCTCACGTCGGCCCCACAGACCCCACACTAAGTCACCTGGGCACACCCTCATCCTCTCTGCCTGCTCGTCGTCACAGCTGACCTCTCCACTTCTCAGGCCGTGCAATGCAGGAGACCTGCTCCCCCGTGCTCCTGCGGTTGGCGTCGGTGCCCGGTGCTGCTGTCGCCTCTGCGTTCGTCTTCCCACGTCACTTCCCCCGAGACCCGTCTGCGCAGCCATCCCTGCGCGCTGCCCGTGGTGCCAGCCTTGTTTCGATGGTGGCGGTAACTGATGGACAGAGCAGTGTTTTCAGCGCCGCAGGTTCCCCTCTGTCAAGTACGTGATGACGCGCCACACCCACCTCCACGTGTGGTGGTTTCCAACTGGTCCCCCGGGAGGACGAAACCTTTGCTCGAAGGGGTGAGGCCAGGAGGGCAGACTTGTGGGCATTCTGTTGTGGAGTCTCCTTGACTGGCCCCCGTGTCCAGCCCGCAGCACGACTGCTGGGAGCTGCGGTTACAGGCACCGCGGCCTCTCCTCTGGACCTAAGCCAGCCCTGGTCCCCTGTCACGCACACCCGGAGCCCCTGCTCTCCACGGCCCGGAACAGCGACCCAGCTCCCCTCAGGGTGCCTGCCGGCGGGGTGGAGGTGAAGGGTGGGGTGGGGCGGGTGCCAGCTGCTCTCTGGTGACTTCATGTAGCAGCTCCAGACACCGTGAAGTCACACTCAAACTGTCCGCCTGACCCCGAACGCCTCATTCCCTTGGGAGCGCCCCTTTCTCCTAGAATGCTTCTTCCTGAGACCCTCGTGTTCCTTGTATCGTGAAAGTGTGTTGGCGCTGGCTTGCACTCCCCCGCACCCAAAGTGACAAGGCGAGGGACCAGGGCCAAGAGATTCCACTGCACACATGGTGGGTGACCTTATCCCAGTCCTTCAACAGAAATAAGCAAGAAATTTCTAGCTGAGTTTTTTCTGTTCCATCCACGTAAGTGATGTGGACGGTTTCCCTGCTGTTTAAATTAGCATGTGTCCTTTGTGGGAACATTTAAAGTAGTCGGCACCCTCCTGTCAGCAGTGCTTTCTGGCAAACCTCTGCCCGCTCTTCTGCACAGCCATTTTATGTGACGCTGTGGTGGCCACCACTGGGCCCTCCCCCGTGTAGATGGGCCATTCTGCGTCCCGCTGGACACTAGGCTCGGCCGGGTCCCAACCTGGCCCGGGAAACCCAGGTGATGCCCGTCAGCGCTGGTGAGCACTCATGCTCTCTGCCTGCGAGGTGACCGGGCCCCCGTTCTCGTCTTCTGCTGCACTGGCTGCTGGCACAGGTGCCCAGATGCGTCTGAGAGAAACAGTGACGCATGTCTAGGGAGCCAGCGTCTGTCCAGCCAGCACCTTTGTGGCCCGGGACTGCCCTGGGAGGGAGATCCCCGCGGCTCCTTTCAGCTGGCGCCCTGCGCATTGTGTCTCCTCATTACACTTCGGGGGTGACACAGGAGCCTCTGCTCCGAGCCCCAGGGACTGCTTAGAGCTGCTGTCGCCTGCCTTCCAGGGTCTCTCCCAGGTGTCGCTCTGCCCCTCGCTTCTCTCTGCCCCGTAGCTCTCAGAACTCAGTCCCCAAGTGCAAGTGGCCGGGAGCCTGCAGGGTGCCGTCCCTGCTGGGTGTGCAGAAGAAGCCACTCCAGCGGGGTGGATGGGGCCTGAGACCCAGATGTGCCTGGTTTCATAGTGGCTCCAGTCCACTAGCTCTGCATTCAGCGGCACTTACGCTTTTGTCCAACAGACACCAGCCTTCCTAAGCGAACAGGGTCGTTGATGACATGCGGCTAGTCCTCGGGTTCCCGCCTGTGTGGCCCTGCAGGGCACAGCTGCAGTTCCTGGGGCCCCTTGTCCCAGCAGGAGATGCAGGCGATGGGGGCTGAGCAGGGACGTGACTGGGGAGGTCGCTGGCACCGGCGTATCTAGTCGGCCTCCTGCTCATGGGGTCTCCAGTGGCTCTTGCCTGGGATTGAGTCATGCTTTCCCCGTAACCCCGTGCAGCCCCACCCTCTCCAGGGCAGCGCTGGTGCTGTCAGGGGCGAGGAACTCGGATGCAACCAGACCGTCCTCCCGGGGCACCCCGCCACCAGGGGCCACGTGACCTCTCACACCTGGTGCTGGAGACTTGTCTTCGAAGACAATGGTGACTCCTGGCGTCTCCGGCCTGACCAGGGCAGGATGAGTCCTGACTCAGCTCCCAGTAAAGACGTAGGCTTGCAGAGGCTGGGCACTTGCTGTCCCTTTTCCCTGGTGCACCGCCCGCAGCGGCAGGTGTGGCTCTGAGAGGCCCGTTTGCTGTGACGCTGTGGACTTACTCGGTCCTGGGTTCCGAGGAAGCTGGAGAAGGTCCGGTTGCCTCAGTCGTGTGGCGCTGGCTGGCAGGGGTGCTCCTGGCCTTGCCCAGTGCCCGTTCAGGCTCCCGAATAGAAGGAACCAGTGTTTTAACCCCGCCGGCTGTCCCACGCCACCCGTGCCGCACAGCGTCTGTCCACCCCTGCAGTGTCGTCCATGCCTCTCCTTGGGCTTCTGGGGGCTGACTGGGGGTGATCACCCTCCCTTCACCCGAGATATCCGTCTTGTAACTGGAACCCGTGTCGTGTGGAGGCCTGGGCCCCGCTCCCGTTGCCACAGGAGGTCGAAGCCTCCTTCTGTTTGGTGGGGCCGCGGACACCTGACCACGTGACCGGGGCAGGCCCGAGGCAGCGGGGCAGGTGGAGACGGAGTCTCCAGAGAGCCCCAGAGACAGCCCCGGGCCCCGGGAGTCTAGGCTGTGGGGCACTGAGGGCCAGGCCCTCCCACTCACCCACCAGAGGGGCGCACCCCAACTCAGCCTTCCCGCGGGCTGACGCTTCCTCGGGCACGGAGCACTTGCTAGGGTCCCAGTGTTCAAGTGTGGGCAGCTGCTGCCCCCAGACTATTGCTGGAGCGGCTGGTGCCCCTCAGCGGAATGCCCCAGTGAGTCGTTGTGTTTCGCAGTGCTCCCCTCGCTGCGCCCTGTCGACAGGAGAGGGGGGCCCAGGGTTCCGCTGGGCCCACCCTCGTGGTGGCTTCTCCGTAAGCCTCCCCGACCCTGTACAGTCAACCCAGCCTGCTGAGGGTGGTGACCAGGAGGGGACAACCAGCAGGGGCAACCAGGAGGGGGCTGTGGTGCGTGACACGGGCGTGGGGACGTGTGGGGACGGGCAGGAAGGGTGGACAGAGCAGGGCACAGTGGAGGAAATGAGGACTCTCGGAGGAGGGACAGTGTCCCGGGACTTCTGTCTCAGGCACGGTGGCATCTGCTCTTGCTGCCGCCTGCCGTCCTCCCTTCTCCTGGGAGAAGCGCGTCAGTGTCTTGGGGCACCTGCCCCCGGCAGCAGTCTGGCCACACAGTCCACGCCATCGGAGGCTCGGGATTTGAATCGTGAGCAGAGTGTCGGGCGGGGAAGCACGGTGCTGCTCACAGGAGGACTCGCTTCTGCGCTGGACTCCGAAGCTGCCTCTGGCCTGGAACCTGCTGTTACCCTGCTCGGGGACTGACTGCGTCTAAACCACTCGGGCTCGCAAGCAAAGGACCCCGATCTGCAGCCCCAAGCCAGGCAGAGGCCAGCTCCAGTGGGAGAGGCACGGGATCCGTGTCCTCTGCAGGGGTCCACGCACAGAGAGGCGAGACTGAGGACTGGGGCCCTCATGCGACCCCCGGGAGATGAGCGCTTAGGCAGGTGGCAGTCAGGGGGCCTTTCCCCTCCCAGCTGCATGCTGCCTTTGAAGCCCCTCCAGTGCACATGCGCCCACCTGTCCTTGGACGGCTTCCAAGGAGCCACGCAACGTGTTCCTCACTGCATTTGCCAGCTCTGCTCTTGATAAAATTCACGCCCCGTGCCCTCCGGGCCTGATGGTGGCTGTGCCCCCTGGAGCGCTGCTGGGCCAGCCTCCCTGCTCAGACCCCGCCGGTGCCTCTCCCAGCACGGGAGACCCGGAGGGGTCTCGAGCGCGTGAGCTGAGAGCCAGAGCAGACTCGGCCCCACGTGGATGTTTTGGACAGAAGTGTCAGTCCCAACCTCTTGAAGCAGAAGGCTGCGTGAGCCTGTGGAGCCCTGACTCTGGGACCGTGAGCAGCAGCAGGAGCCCCAGTCCCACCCATGGCTGTCACCCTGCGTGCTGGTGGTCTGGAGCCTGCGCTCATCTCACTGGGCTAGGCCCGCAAGCCCCGGTGAGGGGCGACAGCGTGTCTCGTGCTCTCCCACGCTTGTCTGATGAACGTGGAGTCTTTTATGTCATGACCACAGAGCCAGAAGCAATGTTAAAGGTCATCCATTTCAGAGCTTGTCTAATCCTCTCAGTGAACCGCATACCAAATGCTTCCAGCTCTTGCCGAGCGTTTGATTCGGGGCTGTCCCGACAGCGCTTTGGCACAGCACCCCTTGCAGTAGTGGCCGCTGTTCTCTGCCCACAGACGAGGGGCCCAAGGCCCAGAGGCGGACTGAGGCCGGTCCTGCAGAGAGCAGGCGGCAGAACTCCAGAGGGCGGGCCTGGCCGCTCTGGGCCGAACCTAACGTGTGTGCTGCAGCTGCTCCAGGCCCGTGTCGGTGCTCTGACATCGGCATCTGCCTGAAGACCATCCAGATTTCCAGTTTCCCTGCAGTCGAGGGCCACAGGTCAGTCTGGGCTGGGGCTGGATAGCTGTCACCCCTTTGTACACAGGCTGGGTCTCCCTGCAGCCCGCGTCCGCTTCGAGTGAGGACTGAAGCCCAGTGTCCTCGCGGACCGTGGGGCAAACTTGGAACCCCCATCCCGCCTCTTCCCCGCTGGCGGTGCTGGGCCCTCTTCTCCAGGTCTTTGCTCCTGCTGCTGGTTCCTCTGCCCAGAAGGCTGTGGCTTCAGCTCTTCTCAGCTGGAACCTGTGTAACCCCCCAGAAAAAAGGCTGCCCGAGACACCGTGGTGTCCGTGACCGGCTGACTCCGAACTCAGACCCCATGTGTAAGCGAACGCGTGGAGGCGTTTGTGGCTGGTGCCACACAGCAGGCAGGAGGAAGCCGCTTGCTCTCACGCACCCTCCACCACTAGCCTCCGTCGTGGCGCTTTGCCTCCATCTGTGCCCCATCACACTTGAACTGGCGTCATTGTTGGCTTAGGTTGGGTCCCTTTGGCTGCTAGGCGTCCCACAGGGACAGTGGCCAGCCCCCTGGGGAACTCAGCAGATAGCTCCTGAAGACCAAATGGTGCATTGGCCTCCTTATTCACCCCTGGTGCCTTCATCTGCACACACAGCAGGTTGAAACCATCCCTACGTTCAGATGGAACTGGGAGTTGGACACAGCCAGGTGTGGGACTCTCTGAGGCAGAAGGAACAATCGGTGCTTTTGAGGGAATTAGGAGCCAGCCTGACAGAAAGATAGTTGGCTGTAAATTCCTTTCCTGCTTCCTGCGCCCTCACTTTTCTAAGCATCGCTAGCAGAGAGCAGAGAAGGGCTTCGTCCAGAGCTTCTCAATGGGAATCTGCATCTTGACGTGGTGCGTGGGGACCCGTGAGCATGTTCCAGACCCGTACTGCACTCAGCTGGGGCGGCCCCCCCTAGGCGTGTTTCCTGCCCATACAGCCTGTGCCCTGACCTCAGCTCGCGTGCCCCACGCCGTCACTGCTCGCTGACGGGACCTCTGGCCCTGCATGCGACTTCTCAGTCCTGCCTCCCTCACCAGCGCCAGCCAGGGCTCAGAGCTAGGCAAAGAGATGGTGAGCTCTTGAGCATCCACAGCGCAGTAAAATGTGGGGTGATCGGTGGATGGGCCTCTTCCCATGCACAGTGGTGGTTGGTGGGGGCTCTGACCCTGTTGCTGCTGCCCTGATGTATTCATCCAGGAACTTGCGGAACCGCCATATCCTCTCCCCTCCCCTCCCCTCCAGTGCCTGCGGTGACTCCCCTCACAGACATGTATGAGTGCAGGGGGCCGCCCGTGCCAGATAAGCTCACCTGTTCCGTATCTCTGACGTCAGTAGATGTAAGTCCCTTCTTGTGGCCACGTCTAGCATGGCATCGGGAGCATAATGGACAAGTATAAATACGTGTTGAATGGATAGAGAATCCCCAAATGGGCTCTTTAAAATAATGTAGCCATACTGTCTTTGTAGTACCTATAAAGGTAAGTGCTTTTTTAATAGCAATAGAAACTTGAACAAAAAGGAATATATTGGCACACATGAGTACAGTGTGAGGGGGCTGCAAACTCTGTCCTGAGGACTTAGTTCTCTCTCATTCCGCTCATATATGACCTGCTCCTGAGAGATTCTCCCTCGGGCCACAGAAGAGCTGCAGCTGCTCCGGCTCTCTCACCCTCTTGGCTTCAAATCCGGGAAATCGAAACAGGAGTCTAGTAGTTCTGATTATTTAACATGCTCGTACCTAAACCTCCCCCTGGGAAATACAGCTCACTGACAGACTTAGGTCAGGTGTCGGGCACCCTCTGTCTGTGCTTGGACCCCGTGGAACAGATCTAGGGATAGACCTCTAAGCAGTTGTTACTGGAGGTTGGGCAACTAGAAGCTGGCGACCAAGGACACACTGTCCCTATCAGCCTTACACAGCACTTGTTTGGAGGGAGCAGAAATCGTTGCTGTTGGGACAGAGAGGACCGAGCCAGGCTCATTAAAAAGGTGGTGTCTGAGCTGAAACCTGAAGCGCCGGGGGTGTTCAGGGCAGTGAGCTGTTCAGTGTGCTGCTGGAAAGGTGGGCCCATGTCATTGCACGTTTGTCAAAACTGAGAATGTGCCCCTCCCAGAGTGCCTCCCCTGCCACTGTAGATGCTGCCTGCTGTCCCTCAGTGTCCCTGCATCGAGTGGGTCACACTAAAGCAAGACGTATGACAGCAGAACGTGCCGGCGGAGGGCGGAGAGCTAGGGGATGTAGCAGTTCTCTACGTTTCACTGCATGTTCCTGTTAACCTAAACCTGCTCTTAAGCCGTCTATTCTCGTAATAAAAAAGAGGGCTGAATGCAGGTCAGCACTTAAGAATGGAGCAGTCTTAGGCAGTTCACTGTGCCTCTTGGCCGTGGTGAGCCCAGCTATGAGGTGGGCCAGCAGTGCTCGCCCTGGGCTGCCGTGAGACAGCGCGTGGCGTGCCGGGGCAGTCCCCGCACTGGGTAGTGGGGCCTAGGTGCTGGGGCGGGCAGGTGTTTGGGCTGTGTGTTTGTGTTGCTGGAAAGTCGAGCCTCAGGTGGTCAGCGGTCCTCAAGCAGCGGCTGCCTGCCGAGCAGATCGCCCACAGGAAGGAAGAGGAGTGGACTCTTCCTAGAGCCAGAGGTGGAGAGGCAGGGAGGGGCGGTGGGGAGTCTGCAGGGGACCTTGCAGGGGGTCCACATGTTGGTGATGACCTGATGTGGGGGTGGGAGCCAGCACTGGAATCTGAGACTAAAACCTCACAGGACCGCTGACTTGGCTTCCCCCTTGCTCTCCGGCTGAAGATGGTCCCCACGCGGGCCATCAGAGATGCGTGTCATCAGAGATGCGTGTCATTCACCTGGTCCATGAGGAAGACTGCCCAGGCACGCGGCTGGCTGCTGCGCGGCCAAGATGCTTTCAGAGGCACCTGGCCATCTGTGAAGGTGACAACCTCCAAAGGAGAAGGTGACAACCTCCAAACGGGCCTTCTGCTCCCTGGGCGAGGGCCCTGCTGGGGCGGGGACTGCAGGACATAGTGCTGACCTGATTCAACTGGGGATCAAGGCCCAGCGGAGAGAAGGGGCTTGTTTCAAGTCTGCAGGTGAACTGGAGATCAGCCTTCCCCGTCCTGGACCCCAGACCCAAGCGTGCTCAGTAGCACAGCGTGGTAATTGGACAGATGGGCTCCAGGGTCTTGCTCCCAGCCCTTGTCCTGGATCAACCATCTTCTCTTTAAGGTCCAGTTGCCTTGACAATAGGAACCATAGTGTACACCCCTAACTTACCAGGCGGCGTAAGGATGGAATGAGAAAACGAGGACCCAGAAACCAGCACTGTGCCTGGAACAGTGAGGGGACCCTGCTCGTAGCTGCTCCCCTCACTAGCCCTGAGTGCTTATGTGCCCGTGGCTGCCGCTCGTGTGCTTCTGGGGACCCCTGGGTCGCAGAGGGACGGGGGCCTGGACTCCCAGGAGGACAAGCGACAGGAGAGGACTCAGTAGCCGGGAACCCCCGCTTTCTGCCACCCAACTCCGCGCCTCCGCCCTCCCTGCAGCGCGTGCCAGCGCTGGGGGCAGCGCACAAAGGCCTGGGTGTCTGCAGGCCGGGAGGCTGAGCCCGCACTGGTGTAGCTGCGATGTTCCGGAGCGGGCGGAGGTCCTTCTGTGACACACCCAGGGGAAGTTGCCAGCCCCGGACCCGAGCAAGCACACCCAGACCAACCCTCCCGATTGCGCCTTTCATCCTCCCCCGCACAGCAAGCCCACGGCTCTTGAAGTTTGGGGTGGAAAACAAAATTGGTGCCGTTCTGAAGAGTGGGACGAAGCAGGCGCCTTTGTCGGGCTGACCCAGTCCCCACATCGTCATGGTAGCGGCTGCTCTGTGGCCGGGATTCGTCACGGGCTCACCATTCCCAGGAAGCGGCAAAGAGCAAAAGTCAGAGGACCATCAACCGTGGCGCGGAGGGCACCGCCAGCTGCCCGCTGGACACAGCTGAGCCAGCACTCGGACAAATGCTCATTCCGCCCATTTCTCCACGTGGCCGATGGAACCATCTGTCTGGCCACGGCAGAAGGCTGCTGGCCTGTTGGCCTTCAGGGTGATTTTCAAGCGGTTGGTGACACAGGAGCTGCCACTATCCGGGAAGGGGTGGCTACCCTCACCCCCAAGCTCGGGAGGAGGATGCTGGCCACTTGGGGCAGGCACTCCCACTGAGTGCCAGACAGACATCGCCGCGTGTGGCGGAGGGACTGCTGGCCCTGGTGAGCCCAAGATACCCCCGAGGCTCTCAGTAGCGCCAGTGGACAGAGGGATGCAGATACGTCCCTCTGTCCCTGTGTGGCTGGCACCCCAGACAGGATGTCTTCTGGTTTCAGCATGGAGTTCAGGCCACCTACAGCCTGCCAGCCCAGGAGTGGGGGACACGGAGAGACTTCTGTTCCTCTAGGTACAGCAGAAGCCCAGCACTGACCCACGGGCCTGGCAGGTGTCGCCTGGTCAGGGGATGACGTGGCGTGGTTGACAGGCCTAGCTCAGGGGCCCATGGCTGGAGCCGGAGGAAAAGCTCCCTCCACCATGAGAGAGCAGGAGCGACTCTTTGTAACACTGGACATGCAGCATCAAGAGAGGGAGGAAAGGACATGGGCAGGCAGAGCCCAGTGCCCTTTTAATCACACTGCTGACCAGGGGCCACTCGGTCCACCCCTGCGGCTCCCCCGGTAGCGGCACTCCTCACAAGAGACGGCTCTGCTCCCCTGGGCTGCGGGGAGAAGCATAAAGGACGCGGGGTAATGGAGGCCCCACCCTGATGCCGTGACACGGGCAGGTTGTCTGACTTCCCTAAGCCTCAGTTTCCTCGATGGAAAAAGGGGTTGAGTGGTTCGTGACTGCAGGGTGAAACTCAGCGGCTCCGCGTCCAGCATCTGGCTCAGGCGCGCTTCCTGGCCGCCGTCCTCTGCACCCACTGGCCCCCTCATGGGCGTTTCCTCCCACTCGCACTGGTCTATTTTCTGCTGTTTAGTTGAGCTCTTGTTTACTTGCTTGTAAAATATGATTTAAACAGTTGTTGGGAATGCCCACTGGCTGCACAGGATGTGTCTGACGTGTGCCCTTCTTCGAACGTCAGACCAGGACGGCAGTGCCCGCTGCTCCCCGCGCCCCGCGCGGTGCCGGTGGATGCAGGCGTTTGGAAGGGTGGCTCAGTGAATAAAAAGTAACTCACTTTATAGACATGAGTCTGCTTAGAAGCGATGGGATTGTACTGCTGCTGGAGGCCAGGCCAGGGCTCGTGTCTCCTGGGGCTGCGAGTGAGCTCCTGGGGAACAACGCTAAGTGCCCCCGAGCTCCCCTCACCAGTCACCTTTGTCATCGCAGTTACTGCTTCCTGTATGCTCACTGTCCTGCCCTTGCGCGAGAGAGGGTAAGACTGGCGTTTCTAGCAGAAACGCTTCCTGCCTCTGTCGTCTGCACGTTGGCATCACTGGTGCACGCACATCTGCTCGAAGTTGCGTTTCTCCAGCAGTCATCCCGAGACAAAGACGGCGGGGTGCAGGAGGCTTCCTGGAGCCACCTGCAGGAAGGGCGGTCAGGAGCATGCTGGGGAAGAGGGGGAGATGTGCTGGGGTAGTGGGAGATGGCGCGACAGGCGACTGCCCCGGGACCAGCACCACTGTGCCCTCCGCTAGAACAAGGCAAGGTGGACTGGCCCTGTGGGCAGGGGTCCTCAGCACCCAGCAGTGTGCAGGGCTCACCTGTCTGCACACCTTGGTCAGTGTCAGGCAGACCTGGGAACCGGCTCTTGACCCGTGCCCCTTCTCCCTGGGGGAGCGTGTGTCCTTTAAATGCCACTGGGGCCTCCTCTGAGAAACCTCACCCACTGCAACCTAAGAAGACTTTCTCAAGCAGGCCCAGGAGGCCCAGAGGTGACAAAGAGTTCATTGTCACCTGCTTGAAATGGCTCCTAATGTGCATCCCCTGCTGGCCACTGTGTGTCAGCACAGGGAAGGGGGGTTTGCACCAGACACCAGCACCAGCCCCCAGCCTCTGCAGCTCTCAGACAGCACTCAGGAAGGGGAAGAGTCAGGGGGGACAGACTCTTGTTGAAATGCAAATACCTTCCAGAGGAAGCGGTGAGGGAAAGAAGTGATGTGCCCCCAGGAACACAGACCTGGGGTGAGGTTACCAAGCCTCATGACCCCCCAGCGGGATAGCCCCTGCTCCATCGCTTGCCAAAGTGGGAAACTCGATTCCAGGAGCATTTTGCCAAGGCAACACGTCCTAGTCACCCCTGACAGTCACCCCTAAGGCTCACGGAGCCAGCAGACTCCCCATGGGCAGAGAGCCTGGCCGCTGGGGGCTGAGCCGTCTGCACTGGGTTTGGACTGGAGGCAGTGAAGGCTGAGGGGGGGTGAGGTGGGAGCCTTCGCAGGGAGGGACCGGACGCAGAGCTGTGGGGAGAGCCTCGGAAACTCGCTCCAGGCTGCGCTGCTGTAGGTCTTTCTAGTAAGTAATCGTCAGTTCTCATGCTAATCCTGTTGTTATTTAAAAACAAAATGATGCCACCACTTTTACCTTAAAATTCGTTATAGTTCAGGTATTTAGCAGCAGACGCAATCCGCATGCCAGGAGCTCAGCAGCCCCCAACCCCACCTTGCACCCCCTCTTCACCACACGCATGCACTGAAGTAGAGGTTCCCTGGGGGAGGTGTGTCGTCTGCAGACCCTGCTCTGGGGACTCTAGTCCGCCCAGCAGCTTAGCATCTAGGCCCTGAGCTTCTAGAGGATTCCTGCCACTGGCAAAAGGCACCAAACTCCTAGCCAAAGCCCTGGGTTAGAGCCCTGCCACCCAGTCACGTCCTTTCTTACCTCAGTCTCAGTTTCCACACCTGTCCGGTGAGCAGGGTTTCCTATCATTTGCCGAGAACACAGCCGAAGTCACTAACTGGCAAGCTGGGCCACACCCTGGCTGCAGCCATGGGCTTCTGTCACTGTGCTGTTTAAAAAATGTGAACTGATATTTAAAAATCAGGCAATTTAACAAAACCCAAGTTTCTAGTTTCTCTTGAAAAAAATCAGACCTGGTGACAGCGTGACCTGCAGTTACCGTCAGCCAGGGCAAGCACCCACTTAGAGGGAAAATCTGCTGCTTTGGCCTCAATCCCACCACTTGCATTTCCCAGACCCTACGGCCAAGGGCCCGCCACCCATTTAAAAGAGCAACTGCATTCTATCCTGCAGCAGCTGGAAACCTGGAAATCTCTCTCCAGCTTGTCCTCGTAACGACCCGGACCCCAGGCTTATCTTCACTCCCGTTTCACGGGCCAGGACCCTGAGTCTTCCTGCCTTCCTGCCAAACAGAGCCCTAATTTCACACCCTCTGGCACTTGGCATTAGGCCTGTCTTCTCGTTTTACAGGTGAGGGGCTAGGACCGCTGGTGCCTGGCTTACCCAGGAACCACCCCAGCTCGCAAACGTGCCATGCTGCTGTTGGTCTCTGCCCACCAGCGGCATCTTCCTGGGACACTGGTGCAGGCTCCTGCACCTGACCCCCTGGGCTCAGCATGGGAGGACAGCGGGGCTCAGAAACACTCACCGCTGGATCAGTAGGGGAAGCGACACTCCAGCTTCTCCGCTTGGCCGGAGGGCAGGGGCACAGCTGTTCCTCTGGGCTCCCAGATGCCCCCCAGGAGGGAGGATGTGCCTCGCTCTCCTCACTGCTGCAGACCCCTCCCTGTCCCGCCTGTGCTGCTGTGGCCCCCGGGGTACAACCTGGCTAGTGCCAGGGCTGCTGGAGCAGGTGCCCGCTCGGGTTTCCCTGCACTTCCCTGCGCCCAGCCGTCCAGGGAGCCACGCGCGGCCCTGTCCGGGTGTCCCAGTCCACTTCTCTGAGGGCACAGCTCGGAACCCTCACAGCTGCTCTGCAGGGAGGCGCCCACATCCATGATATGGGTGAGGACACACAGCAGCTGTGCACAGGCTTCTTCTGTCAGGAAATTCAAACCCCTGAGGGGGAGCCCTGGGCAGAAAGTGAAAGAAAGCAGGTGGGGCCTCCCAGGTGGCCGACTGCCTCTTCCCCAGCCCTGCTCTCCCAGCCCGTATCCCCGCAGCCTGCCTGGAATGCAGCAGCAGGCTTTCTTTTTCCAAGTCGGGTTTTTAAACTTCCACTTAGAGGAGATGGAGAGCGGGAGGCATGACCTCAGGTGACAGGAAAATCGATCGAGGGGCTTCATTCTGGATGAGGGCCCAGCAGCCTAAGAAAGGAAGGGAAGGGGTCGGGGTCGGCGGGGCTTCCCAGCCCTGCTCCGAGGCAGCCCCTCTCCCAGGGTGGGAGGACGTGATGGAAAAGACGAGCCTGGAAAGCTTGTGTGTGGAATCCTCGTGTGGGGGCCGCCTCATCCGGTCTACCTCATTTTCTGTTGACCTGCAGCCCAGAGGCAGGCCCATAAGGACTCCGGCAGGGGCCATGTGGAACCTGCCCCCACACTGGGCTTTTTCTTACGTAGATTCCTTACCTGGGAGACAGTCCCTCGAGACAGACAGGATGATGCACCAAAAGGGGCCATGTCCTCACCCCCAGAACCCGTGCTGTGTCATCTCCAGGGCAGATGGACTGTGCAGGTGTGACTAGGTAAGAATGCTGAGAGGGAGCTTGTCCAGGGCTGTGTGAGGCCCTGTCTAGAGGGTCGGGGACAGAGTAGAGATGTGACAAAAGACAGAGAGTGACCCAGGGGACCTCGAGACATTGCAAAGGACCAGGAAAGGGACTGGCTAGAGCTTCTAGAAGAAACGTAGTCCTGCCAACCCACCATAGTCCCCTGATCTCTGGAATCTGTGAATCTGTGTCGCCTTCAGTCACTACGTGAGAGGGAATGTGCTGCAGCGCCGCTGGGACACCCTCGTGCCAAGGTGCACACAAACCCCCACTTAGAGCTGTCCCTGCTGGAGGCACGCCCCACAGGGGGACAGCGGCGCACGGGGTGTCTCCCCACTGGGACAGCCGTGACCGTGCGGTGTGATACCGGAGACACAAGCCAAGATGCAGGCACTTGTGTTGTGAATGGTTCCAGCCATAAAGGTCAAACAAAGATGCCTGTAGTCAAAATCAGAAAGGTGTCATCTGCGGAGGGGGACGGTGTGGGGAGGGGACGAAGGAGCCCGCCGGGCCGGTAGTGCCTGTGACCTGCTCACGGTTGGCCTGGTGGCTTCCCTGAAGGCGCACCTGCACTTCATCTCCCCCTGCCACCTCACAGCGCGTGACGTGTCAGGTCACTGGAGTTTTGTGACTGCGCTTCTCGCCTGTCGGGTGGGGCAGGGCCCCTGCCCCCAGAGCTGTGCGTGTGGGGTGTGTGCGCGCGTGCACGTGTGCACATGTGTGCGCACCGGGCAGGAAGAGCTGCTGGAGCCGTGTCACATGAGCACAGCTGTGCGGCCTCCTGCCCTGCGATTGTGACCCAGCTGGGCGCTCAGCAGTGTCTGACGGGGAGGCAGCGCGGCAGGCGGGGGCGCCAGGAGAAGGGGCTGACTGGATGGGGGTTTGCAGTCTGAGTCCTGGGCTGGGGCAGCACAAGGCGGCAGAGATGGGCACAGAGCGGGCAGCAGGCGGCGGGTGGCCCCTTCGCTTGCTTATTTCTGGGGATGTACTGTCCCCTCGGCCCCCCTCGTGCCCGGCTCCTCTGCAGCCAGCAGGAGGGGGAGGAAGAACATGGGCTCTGCTTTTCTCTAAGACCGCCAGGCTCTTGACCGCAGGCGACCCCTGCTCCCCGGGAACCATGCTCCACACAGGAACATGGCAGGGGCAGCAGAAAGGCTGTGGACAGGTTCTGAGGCCCCCGGTCCACGGGGAACCCTGTTCTGGAGGAGCCCTACGCTGGGGCACTGGAGCCCCGAGGCCTGGAGAGCCTGGGGGTCTGCCCTCCCTTCTTGAGAGACTAAGGAACCCTGATCCTGGCTGCAGCCCCTCCTCTCCCAGGGAGATGGCATCTGCCACCCTCTGGTCCTGGGTGCTAGCTGTCAGATTGACCGGCCATAGGGCGCTATGTGGAGAAAGAAAGAAAGAAGAAAAGAGCTGAAGGCCACGGTGCGAAGCTGTAAAGTCACCGGGCCATTTCTCCCCTAAGGTGGAGGCCTCCTCTCAACATGTGTTAATGGGCGGTTACTAATGTTCCTCTGTGTCAACGCCAGTAGTTATGGGCTTGAGACCATTAACCCGCTAACTGGTGAGAAGGAGCACCAGCCAGCGAGCGGCGACTGCCAGACTCAGCTGGGCAGGGTCTCCGCGTGGACTGGGCTCTGCCGCCTGCGGCCCTTGGTCTTGGCCACTGCTGTGCTCCGGGGCCGGGGCAAACGGATGGTGCCGCCCTCTGTGTGACTCCCAGTGTGTGCCGCACCCGGTGCCGTCTCCCCTGAGAGAAAGTGCCTGGGGCCCGGGAACCATGCGGGACGGGTCAGGGTGGCCCACCTGTTCGTAAGCGGCAGCAGGGACACGCTCCCACTGGCTGTTGCCACATGGGGATGTGCCCAGCGTGGCCAGAGCTTCTAGAACTTTTAGACAATCTGAAATTCTGCATTTTTACCCCAATCTTACTGTGTTTAAACCTTGGCGACTCATTCACAACCTAAGCACTTTCCACGCAGATCGGACACGTGAGCTGTACCTGGCTTGGCAGAGACTAGCTGCTGACCCCGGGTCGACCATGTACTGCTCAAGAGAGGGGCCCAGCGCGGTGCCCACCGTCAGCCTCTGTGCATTGTGTCGCTGTGCTCCGTGCACCGCCAGGGCCCAGAGCCCTCGTCGCCCAGAGGGGATGGAGGGACAAATGTGTAGGCAGAACCAGGATCACTGTGAAGGGGAACCACACGGTATCTGTAGAGGTGATCCTTTCCCTGCAACCAGGCAGGCTTCCTGGAGAAGGTGGCACGGGGCTGGGCTCAGGAGTGTTTGTGGGACCCAGTGGTCCTCGGCCACATGCTCACACAGAACGTTTCACCCACTCTCTTCCCTGGCGAGGTCATCAAAAATGTCATCTGTACTGTGCTCTTGCCTAGGAGGACTCACAGCATATATGTGACAATGCTTCCTCAGTTTATAAATTCTAGGTATTCCGATAAAATATGCTGTCAGATTTTTCCTGCAGTGAAAGAAGTAGGTTATAAAGTTCTTTTGAAAAACAACTAATAAGAACAGTAAGGAAAAGAGCTCAGAGGGGAGGGGGCTAGCCCTACTGGTCATGAAGCCTCTGACCAAATGGAGCAGGACAGGGAAGTCAGAGAAAGATTTGCACGCACAGGTGGAATGCAGGAGGCCACAGCTGGAATCCGAGGGAAAGCAATGGGCAGTTGAGTTGTATTCAGAGACTTGGTCACGTAGTAAAAGACAACATTGAGTCTATCCTTCATGCCATCTGCCAGGATAAACCCTGAGTGGATCAGGAATGAAAACGCCCCTAGAAGAAAGCACTGGTCTGCTGGGCATCATTCCTAGGACTCAAGCCTGTGAGCTGTTGGGGAAGTAAGTCCCTGCCCACCTGGGATTGTCAACGCGACACCATACGGAGCTGGCGGCCAGACGCGCAGATTCGGACTGGAGCGTTTGGTCCCTTGGTGTGTTCACACGGACTGCACCCCTCAGGCCCTCACTTCAAAAGGCTGGGGAGCGTGGGCCCCGTACCCCTGCTCAGAGGGAAGGAGACGAGCAGGGGGTGTGCCACACATGAGCTGCTCAGGCTGTTTCATTAGGGTTCAGACCCCCTACCATTCCAGCAGCCATCTCTTCGACCCTCAGATGCTCCCCGTTTGTGAGAGGAGGTGACTCCGAAGATCTCCCTCTGCCCACGCCCATAACCACAGTGAGCTTGATGGTGCGGTGAGCTGAATATGCCTCGGGCGCACGTCAGCACCTGCGCAGCCCAGCTCAGCCCCGTCGCCGTAAGTGTGCGCAGGTGACTTAGTCTCCTAGGGGCCAGTGACGGCAGTCTGTTTGATGTCGAAGTGTGGCTCAGCTCGTGGAGTTCAGAGTAGTGCAGCTACAGAAGGTGGTCAGCACGCTGGGCCAGAAGCACATTTGACGTGGAACACAACGTACTGCTGCATGGCGAGGGCGCCCAGGGCGTGACTCGGAGCTGGTGAAAGGCTGTCCCCTGCGGTCGCGGGGCTGATGGCCGTTGCCCAGTGTCATGCTAGAGATTTGCACCCCAAATGGCCAGCCCGGAAAAGGCCACAATTCATACCGGACTTACAGTTCTTGTGAAATGCACGTCACTTCGGCACCATCACAAAGTTGGAAAACCAAGGTCACTCATCTCGGGTTGGGGGCCGTCTGCAGCTCCGGCTCAGAAGGCCAGTGAGATGAAGACAGTCAGTGCCAGGGAGGCTGAGGTGGCCGCCGTGGCATGTTCTTGACGTCCTGTTGTAAGGAGCAGGCTCCTGCCCGCAGGGACTGGACCTCCAGAAAGGATGAGCCGGTGTCGATGGCTGCATTCAAAGAATGTAGTGCTGGTGTCTCAGGGTGAGAAAGATCAAGTGTCATGTGAAGACAGAAGAGAAAGATCATTCTGTGGCCAAGGACAGGACACGCTCCAAGGGTGCTGTCCCAGCCGCACCGAGGACGGGCCGCCTGGTGGCAGAGCGGAGAGAGCAGCGTGGGTAGGCGCGGAGGGTCGGAGAGCCGAGGCCAGGCGTGCGGTCGGTGGAGGTGGGTGCAGCCAGGAGAGGGAGGAAGCAGAGCTGCTTGCACCGGGCCCAGGGCAGTGAGCAGACACCCTCCCTGAGGTTCTTTGAAGCGGGAAGGCAGGGACAGTCTGGGGTGCCTGGAACCGAGATTAGAGAACCAGGGTTTGTGGAGGCTGGGAGGTGCTCTGTTTACCCACAAAGGGTTTCTCTGCACTTCCAGGTGCCAGCTCGTACTGGCTCTGGGGAAAGGTCACTGCCCTTGTGAGCGAAGAATGGTAAATAAGGAGACAGGAGACGGTGGTTAAGTGTAGTAAGAAAATAAAAAGTTGAGGAATGACAGTGACTGAGAGAGGCAAGAGGTAGCTGGGCAGGGGCGGAGGGGGCAGCACT
>RJWH01003392.1:0-157892 GCA_004363575.1 Solenodon paradoxus | reverse complement strand
TTTTTTTTTTTTTTTTTTTTTTTTTTTTTTTTTTTTTTTTTTTTTTTTTTTTTTTTTTTTTTTTTTTTTTTTTTTTTTTTTTTTTTTTTTTTTTTTTTTTTTTTTTTTTTTTTTTTTTTTTTTTTTTTTTTTTTTTTTTTTTTTTTTTTTTTTTTTTTTTTTTTTTTTTTTTTTTTTTTTTTTTTTTTTTTTTTTTACTCATTAGTTTGTGTTCTATTCTTCACTGACTTTTATTTCATTTAGTTCACATTTGATTTTTTTATTTATATTGTTTTGTTTCTCAATGTAGAAGGTAATCAATTATTTAACTAATATTTTTATTCCTTTTAATATGTATCTGAGACTATAAATTTTCCTCTAATCGCTATATATCAGTACTCAAAAATTCTGATACATTGTTTTCATATCATTTAAAGTATCTAAAAAAATTTTTCTTATGATTTATTACCCACAGATTATTTAAAAGATGCTGTTTAATTTCAAAATATTTGGGGATTATAAATTTTTCTAATTTTATGTTGATTTCTAACTTTGTTCCAGTGTGCTGGGAGGAAATAGTTTGTATGTTTTCAATTCTTTTAAATTTACTGAGACTTGTTTTAGGACCTGTTGTATATGACTTGTCACATGTCCCATAGAATGTTTCATGTGCACTTAAAAAGAATGTGTATTATGCTGTTTGTAATTGAAATGTTCTGTCAGATAGGTCAAGTACATAGTATTTGTCTATTTATTCTTTCATTTCTGTCCATTTATGTTTCATGTGCTTTGAAGATCTTTTGTTAAGTATATGTATAGTTACAATACCTTTTTGAGGCACTGAACTTTTGTTATGAAATGACCCTTTCTCTCTAGTAATACTTCTCCTTTTGAAGTCTTTATTATTGAATATTAATATAGCCACTCAAGTTCTCTTATAATAAACTGACTGCATGGTGCATCTTTCCCCATGCTTTTATATTCAGCCTATGTGTGTTATGAATCTAAATTATACTTTACTCTTAAAAGTTAAATCTTGCTTTTTATCCAGTCTGATAATCTTTGTCTTTTGACTGAGGGATTAGATTATTCTGATCTGGATATAGTTGTATTCTCATCAGTTATTTTTGTCATGCAGATTCTACATGTCTCATATTTTTCTCCCCCTTTTCCTCCTTTATTGACATTTTTGTTATTAAACAAAGTCTTTTAGTGTACATTCAAATTCCTTTGCTGATATTTTAAGCTATATTTTAAATTTTTTTCTTAGAGGTTAGTTTAGGGATAATAGTGTGCATTTTTAATTTAATCACGTTGATACTGACTGAATTACAAAAACTAACTTTGCTGCAATAGAGCTCCATTTCCTTCTCCTATCTTTGTACTACTGTCATTATATATTGCATTCATCTTTGTTACAAACCAAACAATATAGGTTTATAATTGTTGTTCTAAACAGTCACATATTTGTTAATGAAATCAAGAGAATATATTTTGTATGTGTTTATACACACATTTTTCTTCTCTCAATTTTTTATATACAAATATATACACATGTATGTATAGATACACACAAACATGTACACATCACATAATATGCAGTCTTAACAGGCAGGAATGAAGGTGAATAGGCAGTCAGGAAGTAAGAAAGATGACGAAGAAGCACTTTTTATTTACCTTATTTAGCTATTCATCTTGTTCGTCCCCCCACCCTCCCCCTGGCCCCAGCCCCAGGTCTTGAACCAGGGACTCTGAGATCTATTTGGACTATGCCCCGTGGACTAAACTGATAAGCTACCGGGTCACAACAACAGTCATTTACATTTATCCACAAATTATAAATCTTTCCAATGTACTTCATTCCTAACTATCTATTTGTTAACAAGCGGTGTCATTCTCTTAAGTCCAAAAGAATTCCTTTAGTGTTTACTATAGAAAAAAACTATTAGCAAAAAATTTCTTTTTGTTTACATGGGAATGTTTTTATTCCATTTCTGCTTTGGAAGAATAGTTTTATTGGATATACAAGTACTGATTATAAGATTTTTTTTTTTTTTTTACTTTCTGCCTTCAATCTTGTTATTACTAAAGAGAAACCAACAAATAATTATATTTTTGCTTTCCTTTTCATTAGTTTTTTTTTTTTTTTTGCTTTTAATATTTTCACTCATTATTTTTCAACTGTTTGTCCAAAACATGTCTCCATGTAACTCTTTTCATGATTATCATGCTTGGGCTTGTTGAGTCTTGGATCTACATGTTTTTCATCACATTTGGGAAGTTTCAACCCATACTCCTTCAAAAATATTTTTTTGTGCTATTCAGTCCTGTCTTTACAACTCCCATCAAATGTATGTTGGCATACTTTCTATTTTCCACATATCTCTGTGGTTCTGTTCATTCTGTTCATCTGTGTATTTTCACTTCTTTGCAGTGGATATTTTCTATTGGTCAGCCCTCAGATTCACTATTTCTTAAGCCATCTCAAATCTACTACTAAGTCCATCTAAGTAAATTCTGTCTTTGATTATCAGGTTTTATAACTATAGAATTTTCATTTGGTTCTTTATAATAGTTTCTAATTTTCTATTAAGATTTACTATTATGGAGTTAGTGGCATATTTTCCTTCAATTATGGGAACAGTTTTTTTAATTCTGTGACCATAGCTTTATCAATTATTTTGAAGTCTGTCAAATCTAACATGTGGTACCACTCAGAGTTTCTGTTGACGGTTTTCCCCTGAGTATGTCTCTTTCACTGTCTCACAATAATTTACTGAAAACTGGCTCTTTCAGTTAATGTATGATAGTAACTCACAAATCTGTTTACTACTTTTTTTTGTTTAATAACTTGCCTGGAGTTATACTATAGACTATTTCTCCCTAAAACATGTGTTCTACTCAGTTTTGGTTTTTATTTTTACTTTTTAGATTGACTTATTAGAAGTCATTCCTGAGGCACAGCCTGGCAGAGTAGTGGTTTGGTCTGCTGCCTCTGGTCCAGAGTGAAGACCACACAGATCACAAGGACCTGGGTCATGTCCCAGAGCCAGGGAGAGCCACCAAGAATTACACCTAAATTAAACAAAGTGCTTCTTCCCCCTCTCTTCCTGCCTGTTCACCTTCATTACTGCCTGCACTTTTCCTTTAAGGAAAAAGACAAGTCACTTCTAAATAACGCAGTGGTCAGCTTATGCTAGGTAGAGGTTGTGCTTAAGCACCTCAGCCTATAAGGTTTCCATGCATGGGTGAGAAAGCATATTCGAAGCATCAGTCAGTTTTCATATATGCCTTGGATTTTACTTTCTGCTGGGCTTACTCCACCATCCCATGTGCACACACGTAGTTTCCCAGTGGGTCAGAGAACTATGGAGAGCTTTCCAAAGCCCTACTATTGCTCACTGATTTCCAGGGTGTGATTAGATATTAAATGTCTGGCTGATAGACACTTCTTTGAAACGGAGACTAAAACCTCAGGCTTCTAAAGATACAGACAGGTTTTTCTTATTTGACCATTTTCACTGACATAGCTGTGGGTACTGATCTTTCCTTCCCCACATGGAGTCCATGTCCTTTGACAGCAAAGCCGCTGTTCTTCCATCCAGGCCACAGGAGTGGCGCCGCCCCAGCTCTCTCCAACCAAGCTGTGGTGGAGACAATGGGGAGCCTCAGACAGGCCTCAGAGTCTATTGTTCATAGCAAAAACAAGCAGTTTTTCTGGAACAAAGGCTTCTTGATGTTCTTGACAGATTTTCAGAGTCCAAAAGAGGTTACATGTGAATTGTGCAACTGGCCATTGCATGATGTTATATTCATTGGTGGCATATAACTTTGGAAAAAGAGAAAACCTTATGCTCTACTTTGTTTTTAACAAAGGGATAGGTGTGTGTATGTGTGTATGTGTGTGTGTGTGAATTTATACATATTCCTTGAAGCCCCCTTATAAATCAATACTTTTATGAAATCGTTCCCTGACTAAAAAGGGCAGGAGTGTGGCTGAGGCAAATGTGTGTATCTGGGACGTTCCAAATGCCTTCCCTCTCTCTTAACTCATCAGGGATGTTAGATGTCAGCTTTTTGCCTTATACCTCTTATTCTGTACGAACAAAGGTTGTTTGGATCAATGTTCAAACATTACAAACAGAAAGTAATGTCCAAATCATAGCCAAGTCTATAAAAGAGGATTGAGAAATGGAAAATACAGCAATATCAGTTGGGGAGGATAGGTCTGAAACATTGTTTATGATTTCGGAAAGATTTAAAATTTACAGTGTGAGTTAGAGAAATCATTAGATTTTAAAGTGTGGGAAACAAAAAATGTCTAAAATTATCTTCAAAGGATTTTGTTTAAGAATTAGATTATTTTCCTTCTTTCTTTTCCCCTTATCTAATTATTTACTAACACAGTCTTCCCTAAGTAAAAAAGTATTGTATAAGACCTATCATATTAATAATGATAAATGGTTTCTCTTATACACCAACAATTTTAACTCCACTATTTTCCTATCAGTGAAACACCATGAATAGAGAAAAAGAGAGAGTGAGAGCACAACTTCGTTTCTAAGCCACCATAACACAGCATAGAGGAAGAACAATCAAAAGTTTTAACATATGGATAAGTACCTTCTGACTGGTATTAGGAAGGAGGTTCCTCATACATTTCTTATTATTAAAGGTCTATTTTTATTCTCTCTGACAGTTTTCAAAAATGCAGAAGTGGATTCTGCTTTTCTTGATAATGAAAATCTCTGCCTTGTTATTTTCTATAGTGCTATTTCAGTCATGTTGAATATTCTATATTGCTATAATACGGTTTACTACAGGTTACCCAATAAAATATGAAAAGTATATTTTCAATATAAGAAAGGGAGGCTTAAAATACACATACATTCATATATTTCAATTTTAAAAAGTTTTTAATTTCTTGAAGGAGTGCATTAAATGAGTGCGTTATAGTTATTTTTGAGTATACCTGTATGTATAAGTATATCTGCTATTATTCTTAGAATACAAGAAAATTCACTGATCTGATTCTTAAATATTACTAGAAACGATGCAGAAGTATTGCCTTCTCCAAAACCCAAATGCAGTAGAGTGACGCTATTACCATCAAACATCCCTGTTAGATATCATCTTATCTTTCCTTTTCTATAAACCCCAGAATATATGCTAACTGAAATACTACATTTGGTGCACCCTGATGGTGCAGCAGTGGGGTCAATCATGTCTGAAGAAGCAAGCCACGTATTACTGAGTTCAAGGGGAAATAACTAATGTGAAGAACTAAAACTAAAATAAAATTCTTCCTCCTCCCTCTGCTCTCTCCTGACTGCCTGCCTACTTACTTTCACTCCTGCCTGCACCTTTCCTTTAAAAAACAAAGATATATTATTTTGAAATTTAATAAAACTTAGCCACTCAATTTAATTGCAACCAAGGGGATGAAAGTGCAATAAAAAAAGCAATCAATCAATAGTAAAAACTGAGGACAGAATAAAATTACATGTTTGGTGACCAGCAGGACAATATTAGGTCAGTCCTGTCTATTACTAGAAACCATCTAACAAGTTTTAAATTTTAAAATCAATTTTTTTAACTCAAAAAAAAAGGACAGCTGCTCCTGATCCCACATCGATGAACATTTGTCAAACACCATTTAGTGTTCTGATGTTCCCGCCTTCTAATCCTGTGCCCACGGTGCAGCATCAGCCATCTGGACAAAGGGGTCTATTAAGGATGCCCCCTGGAGTCTGTCCACAGAGTTTTTTAAGACTGTCCCCTGAAGTATACGTGATGAAAAAGAAGTAGGATCCATGTGAAGGTGACCTCCCTCTCCCTCTGAGGAAAGAGTGAAAATAATTTTCTCACCTGATGGAAAAGAGGGCTGTGTGTCACGGGGATTCCCAGCCCACTGAAGCACATTCCCAGGACCATGTCATCGGGAGCATCGTTGCTGTAGCAGCGACACTTACTGGAGAGGAGTCTCCTGATGGCTTCTCTGCTGAAGACCATTCTAGTGGGAGGCAGAGCGGAGAAAGGGATTAGAATAGCTCCTCCAAGATCATTAATCTAGTCAAAAATACAGTTCAGGGGTAACATTACTGATAAATACAAAACTGCTGCATTAGCAGCGTTCTATGTTTAATCGTTAGCCTGGGGAAATATTTTTGTACTCCCTGTGAAAGCAAAATCACTTTTAAGAGATATTTACCTAACGGATGATTTTATTTCTTTATATAGTTCATGTCTCTTGCAAACTAACATGCAATGCTCTATTTTCTAATAAGTCATTGGAAAAATTATAATGATTTGGATGGATGAAACTCTAGATGAAATCAATAACAAATTCTACCAACATTCCAGACAGACAGGACCAGAAACAGTAAGTACCTCACTCAGACAGGTGATCACTGACAAGAAGTTCAGCTCTAATTGAAAAAAACCATTCATTGTCCGAGTCATTCCAATCTATAGAGCTTCCTTAAGGCAATTTTGAGAAAGAAAGGAGAGACGAAGACACAGCACGAGACATACACACACACACACACACACACACACACACACACACACACACACACACACACACTCTCTTCTGGTGGAACTTAGACCCATTCCTCCTGTTTCTTTACATGCTCCTCAAAATTACAGGAGGCTAGAAACTTTAAAAGAATATCTTCTGAAGTCCCCTTGCCAGGTAAGTCCTGGCTCCCTTATGAGATACGACACTGGGAAAGTCATCTGCTTCTGGCTCAAGCAGTCTTATGTGGCAGAGGCCGGAGGCAGCAGGCAGTTACCAGTTCCAGTAGGGCTGGCAGAAAGTAGCAGAGTATCAGTGATGTGCCCTCACCAGCAGCCAGGTGCCAGTCCTGGGTCTGGCTCAGATGCAGCATAGCGGCTGGCCAGGGACCTGCACAAATGGTCTCCAGGAACCAGCACCTGCGCTGCTCCTCCGGGTGGAGAAGAGCAGCTTCAGGAATCAGTCGAGGAAGGTGAAATGGAGAAAGAGTTGAAAGGTAGCCCCTGCCTTTAAATGCTAATTGCAAGCTCAGTGGGGCTGTTTGTTCGTTTATCTAACACTCAAGACAAGGCTGAAGACATGCTCCCTGTCCTGGGTAATATGTCCTAAGAGACAATGAAATAAGACCAGAAAAGAAGAAAAAGAGGTTTTTTTTATCTAAAAGAATACAAGTAAATACAACTCTACAAGAAAAACAGCTCATGTGAATTGTACAAAAAGGAAAATTGCCCATTTGAAACATAAATTGTCTTTCTCTTGCAAAGTCTGATGTTCACCAATGTTGGGGCCTCATGCCTGCACAGCTAAGCCAAACTCCTGCTCAGCTAACTCTTCTCAGGAAAAGGGCCTACGTAAGTGAGCATGCGTTGACAATAAATAGACATTTCCCTCAAAATGCCTATCTGCTGATAAAACAAGGAAAATTTCCTAAGTTGACTAACTGTATTCCAGTCAGAGCTGTCATCTTGTTCTCTAAACTCTATTTTAAATAGATGCTCTTTGACCAGCATCTATCAGAATGAGAAAGATGTGACCCACTCCCTGAAAAATGAACTTTACAGAAATATAAAATGTAAGCATAAATTTCTCATTAGTAATTGTTTTCTATTTTTGCCTATTCACACAGAACAGTCTTACATTAATTCTTCACATAAAGTAAGTATATGTGGGCCTTTAATAACACTTGTTTATTAGTATCTGATTGTTTTCCAAAATGAAGTTCCTCCAGGGATGAAAAATTACCAGTAATATCATGGTATGTCTGCTCTGCTCACCCACTTTAAATATGGAAAAGATGTTGAAAGGCTATAAGACTAATAGCATGATTTCCTTTAACATACAAACACTAATTTTACAAGTAAGAAAAATTGAAACAGGAGACAGAATTGGCCCAGGGCATACATGCAAACCAAGAACACATGCAGAGAACACATGCATCAGAAATGCCCGGCCCCTCTACTAGATGAACAGGCCATGGCTGACTCTTCAGGTGACATTGCCCACAGCCTCTTCACAGAGGCTGCCAAAGAGACTACTGATTTTATTATCACAATGTCCTACCCAAGCAAATGGAACGAGGCATTTTCTAGAAAGAGAAGTTATTGAACTCATTGTATCCAAATACCCAAACTTTTGAGGAATAAACAACAAAGTGAAAACAGACACTTGGATTCAAATAGTACAGTGGACTCATTTCCCAAATAACACAGAATACCTGCACATAAATCACTGGAGTCCATGTTCCTGACTTGGCTCTGATAAGTGAGGCTTAAAGGGGATGGTCTAAGGCTGTAGTTTAAACTTACTTGACTGTAAACCACAGTTAGAAAACATAAAACACATTTCCTATTGCAACCATTTAGGTATGTTTTCTGTGTATATGTGTATAAAACTGATTCAAAAATATTGCAGAACATTACTTAAGACCCTGACTACATGTGATACACTATATTTCTGTTTTAATCTACTCCATTCTATATTTCTTATTATTTTAAAATAATGGTTATGACTCATTATTTGGTTTTACAAGGTATAAATGGATTCTCACATGCCATTTTAAAAAACATGGTTCTTAAGCTAAATCACAGAAAACTCTCTGTAATACTAGACAAATTATTCAACATTATGTTGGCAGCTATTATCGAAGTTTGATATGAGACAATCCCATGAAGAATGTTTATGCATCTTTGGGAAAGTGCCATTAAAAACTGAATATTACACTGGCCAATGTTAGTTATATAGAGATCAATGCCCCGTATTCATGCATTTGTTTATTCATTTATTCAATGAACCTTGTAATAAATGAGTGCCTATTCAAGGCAGTGAGGACATAATGAGAAATGAGACACAGGTGCTGCCTTCAAATAATTCATCATTTAGGTGTAAAACAGAAAAGTAAATAGGCAATTAAATGATAATGGTTTGCATAAATGCTATGAAAGTATATTAGAAAGGCATCAAACCCATATTTGAAAGGCTAGACTAGGCTGAAGGTTTCCAAAATAATTAAATGCTATCTATATTTAGTCCAAAAGAATGAGGATTAGCCACTGGGGAGGGAGAACAATGCTATATAAAGACCAGCAGATGCCAAACCTCGAGAGAAGAGGGAAAAACAGTGCCTCTCAGGAACTGAAGTAAATTTGGCATAAATTCTGAAAGATGGGGGTACAGAAGAATGAGGCTAGAAAGGTCAACCAGCTCCTGTAGGAAAGGAACTGTGGCTCTCATTTGCATCCCCCACACTAGGCCAGTGGGTGGCACATAGGAGGCTTACTGAGTGAATGAATGACCCACTGGAACAGTGAAAGGAAGGGCTGTTTAATTAAGGTAAAACCATTCAGAAGGACTCAAGTGTCAGTCACAGAAATCCAATAGGTAAGGAAGACAATAAAATAGTTTTCTTGCAAAAAGAAAGTCACTCGAAGTTAAAAATATAGCAACTCGTTATGCTACAAAGTACACACACCCACATGCAAATAACAGGGCCTTTTCAAAAGCTGAAAGTTCTGGCTCAATAGGCGCCACATCCTGATTGTTAATTGGCCCCAACACCTCACCCAGAAAACTAAATGCATTACCCTAAGGTTTTCAATAGCTTGAACCGTTTTTTCATAGAGGTCAATAGTCCTTTAAGTTTTTTTCCAAAGGCCTAAGTGGATCCCCATCTCCTGAATGATTCAGGCAGATGGAAGCCACTGCTCAACCATACTCAGAATCCTGCCCAGGCTTAGTTACCTCTCTGAAAGTGTTACCTCCGAAACCATGGCACATGCATCACTGAACCAGTTAGACTAAACCAGAACAGCTGAAGTACCATTCCTGAGACCCTACAGGAGGAAACATCCTACAGTGCCAAATAAGAATAAAAAGTTCCAGCCCTTCGGAAGTTTATAGCCTAGCGCCTAGAATGTTATCTAGCACAGAGTAGACATTCAACAAACAGCAACTAATGAATTTAAATTACTATAGTTAATAAGCTAAGATTCATAATAGAAGACTAACTGCTGGATTGATTTACCCACATAAATCAAATTAAAGTCTTTCCCCATAAGAGATTAGGCAGATGCTTCATTTTAAAAAATTCATTTTTAACTGTTATTTAAAACCCGTAAGTCCTACACAAAAAAAATCACCTGTGGACTGAAGCCTAAACTTCTTACCCCTCGATTCCCAAATCTGATGTATCAGCACTAAATTTAAAAGGCTAATAACGTTTTCTAAAATTAAAATCTACATCTAAATTATTTTCCTTTAAATGAGCAATCAAAACGAACTGGCTGCTGCTTAGAAGCAATCATTACTAAAGGGACATTTCTACCCAGTCCCTTGATGTACATTTTTGTACTGGCTCTTCAAGAGGAAACATGTTCTTCAGTGTGGGCTCTTTTTTTACTTAGCAAGCGTCATGTTCTCTTTTCTGTTAAAGTAACAGCTACCATTTACAGCGCAGTTACATATTAGCACAGGTCACAAGGCCCAGACCCAGCTCGGTTTGGTGGAAAAGACGCTCACTGTCTAGAGTAATCGCAGAGAACCACGTGGGCTCATAGTTACCCTCCTCCTCCTGTGACGTAGCTGTAGCCGCCAGTGGCCAGGCCGTAGCCATAGCGCTCCCCCAGGAACACCGCCTCGCGCGAGTCGTAACAGCTGAGCAAGTGCTGGAGCCGGGAGACGCTAGGAGTCCAAGAGGAACATACGCGATCGTTACTGCATCGCGTGCATTTTCAGAGTAGATATCTTACAGTTCTCATGCCCGACTATGGAAGACTATACTGAAATCACTTACAGATGAAATCCAAGTGATTTTCAGAAACTGGGATTTGATTTTAATTTACCTATTTATCCGCCCCTACCCCACCTCGCACCGCCCCCCACCTCCCCTAGCCTCGGGTCCCAAAACTGGGTCATTGGACCTTACGTGGCTTGCACCAAGCCACCCCAGCCTCCTGCGTCACAAGTTGTGTTGCCCCTGAATGTTTTTTAAGACCAAAATAAATAAATAAATAAATGGATGAAGACTGTGCATTATTGAAGACAGAAGAGAAGCTGAGAAACAAAGCTTCCTCCACAGTTTTAACAAGGCCCTCCTGGATGTGGCTGCCTTATTTGGGTGCGGAGAGTGGCAGGTGCATGAAGTAAAGGTGTCAGTGGGTTGAAAGTCACTTGGATTTCATCTCTAAATGATTTCACTGTGAACCAGTCTCAACTTTTCAGACATACTTTCTTTTTTAATTATTAATGATCAAAAAAGCAACTTTTGAAGCAAAACGAGTTCCATGTCAGGTGGGGAAGGGATTTGGGCATTGAGGCTTTCACTTGGATTTCATCTCTAAATGATTTCACTGTGAACCAGTCTCAACTTTTCAGACATACTTTCTTTTTTAATTATTAATGATCAAAAAAGCAACTTTTGAAGCAAATCGAGTTCCGTGTCAGGTGGGGAAGGGATTTGGACATTGAGGCTTTCTGAAAAACTTCCCAATTATGATACAAAACTATGTTTGTTGACCTCAAGACCTGCCACTCTGCTCTATGATCTTCAGTCTCCTGGCCTTTAGTCCTGCTGGCCCCCATACATCCTTGTCCCATGTCCACAATGATAGTTTACAAAGGGCAGGAAGACAGTCCATGAGCTGATCAAAAAAAATGCCTGCAACTACAGCTACTGTAAGGATGAAACAAAAAGATTTCATGGCGAAATCACATCTAGAAATAACGACTTTTTAAAAGTGGAGACAAAGGTTGATGGTAAGAAAAGCTAGTTTTTTCCGCATGTTCCACTATTTCTAGTTTTCTACTGTTTCTTCTAATCTAGAGCTCCCCAGGTTACACACCACCAAATCCTAATTTCCCTTATGACACAGGTCAGTATTCCCGGAAAGCAAGCTTTTCCATGCTCATTTTGGATTGAATATTTTAAAGAGCTAAATGTCAGTGTTTCTCAGGTCTGAGATTCATGTGTATCATGCACCTCTAAGAGGTGGATATGATTCAAGCATTTCTCTGAATTACAATAAAATTATTTTCTCTGTGAGAAAATATTAGCATCTAGAGTCTCATTCTTCTTCATTTGGGGGAGGGGTCCTAAGGAAAGAAAATCAAGTTGTACAAGAAGAGGTCACGTTTTCCACCCAAGCTCATGCCGCTTAGAAAAATACCGCACTGCAGGCATGGTATGTTATATATTTGGTGAATAGTGAAGCTGCACAACTAAAACTTGTGCTGCAAATCAACATGACCTCAATTTAAAAAACAAGCGAAAAACAGCTAATATAGCCAAAGCTGAAAGTGAATAGATTTAATGTATGAAAAAATTATTTTAACTATGTTGCTAAGTTTGTAAATTTGCTGATCTGGTTTAAGTCTGTCTGAGGGTCAAGGATTCTGATAATGTTGACAGCCTGAGTGGCAGAAACAAATGTTCTTTGGAAACTACTCTGTTGTAGGAACACAAATTAAACAGTCCAGGTACCTACTTTGGAGTAATTCTTTAGGAAGTCTTCTAATAAAGAGCTCTGCAGGGAAAGCCAAGTAAGTGTGTGGGTTCCTAGTGAATCACTGTTCAGTGGTGGAGAACATACTCTTAAAAATCTCCAAGGAAACTGTAGCCTTGGCTGGTGAAAGGTTCTGTAAAAATGTGAAGCCCTCTGAACTCAAATTTATGTCTACTTCTTGACCTGAGAACAAATAAAAAGTACTACTCTTCCTCCTGCATACTGCAAAATTATCAACTCAGCTCTAACTCTTTGATTTCTGAAATGAGAAAAACTGGATTTAACACTGCCTCGGGTTTCTCTTAGGTTAACTGTTCCCATAGTCACGCTATAATTTTAAAGCTAAAGAATCACAAGCTAAGTCTCACAACTATCATATAATTCATTTTTGCAAAAACTGGAAAATACAGCTAAAGCAGACAGATCTCCAATTCTATCCAAGGAGACTGGCTGCTGATCCAGCAAGAGAACTTCATTAACAATCTGTTACCATTTCAGGCAATTCTGAGACATGGAAATGAAGAAAAATAGTATCGCAGGACTTTGGACTAAGTGCTATAAAATCTTATTAATATAGTTTAGTGTTGCAAAAAGATTTTAACATCATAATAACGATTTTTAAATCTAGATGAAGTTCTCTATCTTAACATAATTTTTATTTTTAACTTTTTCTTTGAAAATAATTTCGATTATAAAAAAAGTTGTAATAGTCATACAAAGTACTCCCATATACCCTTTATCCAAAATTACTGATTAGACACTTTCGTCCTATTTGTTTTATCATTCTCTTAATTTCTCTCAATAGATATAGAAGATATAACTATATCTGTGTATATGCACATAAAATGTACCTATGTATGTATGTGTACATGTGTATTTATATATGTATAGATATAGAATATATAGCTGTAACTATATATGTACATGTGTATGTGTGTTTACATATGTGCATGTATATAGATAGATCTGTGTATATGCACATGTATATACAGATGTTCATGTGTATATATACACATGTGTTGTGTATATATAGATTGACAGTTACTTTTGCTTTCCTTCCTGAAATATTTTGACAGTAAACTGCATACTTCATGTCACTTTCCCCCTAAATATATCAGTGTATTTTCCTAAGAACAGGAAATTTTAGCAGCTTCAGAAACTTTACAATGATATTTATAAGCTTCTTAAAAAGTTAAATACACACATGCTCTATTTCCCAGTCATTTTACTCCTAGGTATTTAGCCAAGGTAAGTGAAAGGCGATGTCTGTACAATGACATATACACAAAAATTCAGAGCAGATTTTATTATAATAATCCATGATAGGAAACACCATGCTTATATGGAAGTTACCACCCATATTCCAATTTTATCAATTGACCCAGTGCTGTCCAGTAGAGCACTTTTTTCCCCTCCAGCACAGGATGGAGCCCTGTATCCGTTACTGCGCTTATCTATCATTTCATTTTCATTCTTTAATCTGGAAGAATTCCTCAGCATCGCTTTACCTTTCATGATGCCAGTATGTTTTAATAACAAGTGTCCCTGCCCCTTCTTATAACAGAATGATCTCCAAGTCGAGTGCGTATGGTGCGTCAGGTTAGACACTCCGGTCTCAAAAGTGCTGTGTATTCAGCAGACAATCCCATCAGTGCTTCACTTGAAATATTCATTTTGGTCACGCAGTCAAAGTGCTTTCTGGCTTCTCTACGGGACAGTTACTATACTGTTCCCATGCTGTTTCTAAGAGTCTTTGGACACCCACACTAATATAAAAACTGAGACCAACTAAAAATTCAGGATTCGTTTGGGGTTATACCCACTCTTCCCACATCTGATTGGAGGTATATCTCTAAATATTGTCTTCCACAGTTACTTGCATTAGTTATAGTTTTTACTAATTTTTTATAATTAGTGTGATTATGTTGCTGTTTGTCAGGTTCAGTCGTTCCCTTTTTCTATCCATCCTTGTTGATATTTCTCCTACTCTTACTGATTTTATGTTTAAATATGCAAAATACATGCTTCCCAAAGTCAAAATTAAACTGAGAAATTCAAAAGTATCACACCCTGCCCTACACCATCCAATTCTCCCATTCGGCCTGTTTTAGAAAACAACTTCATGGTTTTCTTATTTATCTGTCCATCCTTCCTTTTTATAAAGATTCTTTCTTACATACAGAGTAGCATTCTATTTATAGTCTTTGTACTTAGCTTTTTCACTTTTTCTCTTGGAAATCACTCAATCATAATTGTTGGCTAGTTTATTCAAGAAACCAAAATTTTAATTCATTAGTTCTGTAATTATTGTTCTCTAGCTCATTATTTTTGCATTTGTCATTATTATTGCCTTCCTTGTGCTATTTTGTGTTAAATTTCTAATTCTTCTAACTTTTTAAGTCAAGAATTTAATTTTTAATTTTCATTATTCCCATTGGCTTGCTAAACCTTTATCCTTCATTTTATACTTTCTGAATGACTATGTTTATATGTGACTTAAATAAAGCTTAAGATTGGAATTTCCTTTGGGGTCCATTTGGAAATATTTTCTTTTAAGTGCACTCACATTTAGTGATAAGACTAATGTTTAATTTCAACACTATAAAATTACTTTAAGCTTTAATTATTACATGTATTGTTATATTTACTGTGTTTCTTTATCTATTTAATTTGTCTTCTTTGCCTTAAAATTATTTTTTCAATATTGAGAAAGGTTTTGATTACCCTGGTTTCATGTTTTTATGCCCTACTATGCTTTTTTCTTATTTATTAAGAGCAACTTAGTAACTGCTAAATCTAACATTAATTCTGGAATAACTTCAATCAACTCATTTTTTTCTCATCATATGGGTGTTTCTCCCTGTTGCTTTGCAGGCCTTTTGATTGGATGCCAGACTTTGTGAATTTTAACTTGTGGGCTGGTTATTTTGGTATTTCTACAAATCTTCTTGAGCTTCATTCTCGGGAAACAGTTTTGTCTTTTGGAATCTTGCTTATAAAATTTGTTAGACATGACTGGAGCAGGGTGTAGTGGAGGCTCAGCTAATTCCCTCTATTAAAACAATACCTTCTAGACACGCCACCCAACACCCTGTGAATGAAGGGTTCTCCCATATGACTGGTGGGAACAAGTACTATATTTGCTCTGTGTGAGTGTTGTGAGTCTTGAGCATCATTCTATAATAATTTCAGGTGGTTCTTTACCCTGCCTCTGGTAGTTTCCTCACACTTATTAAAACTCTACTGAATTCTTGAGGTAAGGCTTCCACAGACCTCCTGTGTTTGCTTTCTGTGTAGCTCTCTCCTCTTCAATGCTCTGTCTTACAAATTCTAACCGCCTTGGTCTCCCAGACTCTCAGCTTTATTCCTTCAGCTCAAAGAATCGGCCAGGCTCTGCTTGGGTTCCCCTCCCAGAGCCATGACTTGGAAATTCTCTTAAGACAGTTACCTGGGGCAACCATATGGCTCGCCTCACTTGCTTCCTGTTCTCACATGGAGGACAGTCCTTTGTGACCTAATGTCCAATGTCTTTAAAATCCTTATTTCATGTATTTTTGCCTTTTTTGTGATTGCTTCAGGTGGTAGGGCAAATCTAGTCCCTGTTACCCCATATAAGCTAAAAGCAGAAGTACCAATCAGAGTTAGTAAAATATTAATATATGTGAAATTTAAAAGCACCCTAGGATAAGAATGACGCCTTACCTTATTAATGTGTCATCATCCACAATGACTAACCATGCTATTTTGTCATGGCTATGATTCAAAAATCTTTCCAAAATGGCAAATGTCTTTCCACAATGACCTAGGAGAGATGAGAAGAAAACTTATAATACATTATTTTCTTTAAAATACACATAATTCACTTTAAACGACTTTTCAGTTTTAAAACACTTTAAGTAAAATCCTAAACGCTGACATGTATCTTAACAATTTGAAATATTTTTAATTAGTTGTCTCTAATTTCCACAGACAATGTGAACCAGAAGAAACTTTGAGAGATCATTAAGGCTAGTCATTCATTTCACACATGAGGAATGCAAGCTTAGAAACGAGCAGGATTACACATAGATGAATTTGAGGCACAGACAGGAGTACTGTCACTACAGATAAATAAGAAAGCTTAAGCTTCCTAAATATACAGAAGCCTGGCACCTTTTCTTAGACAGACATATTGTGAAGGCATTGTTGGAACCCCAGCATCACAACCATAAAGAAGCAATGGTGCAAAAGTAGATTATTATACCTTAATTCATTTATTTTAAAATGCTTACTAAGTTTCTAATATGCTAGATACTGTGTCAGGCTCTAGGACCACAGACACCGCAGACACAGTACTAAATGAGACACAGTCACAGTCCTTCTGTGATGCCAACAGATAAATGATTATACTTTAATAGAAAATGCTGGACCCAGAATTTGGAAGAATACCCAAGTGGAGGCAACCCCTTGTGGAGTAGCAGTTAGATGCAGTCTACAATAAGCCAGGGATCCTGGTTCACATCCTGGGATCAGCAGAACAACCAAGATGTACAACTAAACAAATCCCTGCTCTTTCTTCCTGCCTGCCTGCCTCTGCTAGCCTTCATTCCTACCTGCATCTTTCCTTTAAAAAGGAGGAGGGAGGGAGGGAGGGAGGGAAGAAGGAAGGAAGGAAGGAAGCAAGGATGGAAGGAAGGCCCAAGTGGATAATCAAGAATATGCTGCTCATTTCAACAAAGCTTTGGGTGATACAATATATTAAACATCATAACTAAACATTAAACCACTCGATTTGACTTTTATTTTCTTTATTCTTGATTTCTTGATATGTTGTCACCATTATGTAGGAAAGCCGTTACGAATTCATTTTGGAATAAAATAGGATAAATATGATCAATAATAAAATCAGACTAAAAATAAATTAAGAAATCAAATATGGAGTCATGAATAAATAAATGATTCTTAAAGCCAATCTAAATTGAAGTTAAAAAAATGAGATTAACTAAAAACTCTTTTTCTCAAACAGACAGCAAAAGACAGACTCAGTAATATATTTAACGTCAGAAGAATTGCTAACTACTGGATGGCTTATCTGATTCTACATTGTGCTTTATCAATCAAGGCATTATGAGTGACACTACTATAAAATAATCAAGATAAATTACTCTTTAGAACAAGATAATCAAGTTACTACTTATACTTTTTTATTCATAAAAGAGTTTAGGGAACCTGAAAACTAAAGGAAAAATGTGGTATTCTTACTGGATAAAAATTAAAATGAACAAAGGACTTCTATATATAAGGTGGCCAAATTTCTATTTTTTTTTAAAGAGAGGGACAGAGGGAGGGAGAAAGGGAGGGAGAGAGGAAAGGAGGGAAGGAGAAAACACTTTTATTTATTTTGGTTGTCTCTTCCAGCCCCAAGTCTTGAACCCAGGTCCTTGGGCTTCACATGGTCCATACCCAGGAGCTGGCTTAGCACCTGGGACACTGGATGCTTTTTAATAAAAAAAAGTTCTTATTAGAAAGCCTGCAATGTGAAGAGAAAGCAGATATACTTGCAGCAATTTTCATTAAAATATTAATACATCTAAAGATGCATAATCATGGCACTTACACTAAATATAACCAGTGTCAAGTATGCGGATTAAGTGTTGTGAAGTAAGTGTTAGCAGAGGCACATACAAAATGAGAGTCAGACCACGAGCTTTATGAGGATAAATACTGTCAGGGTCATTTTCATTCTCCCAATCCCTAGCAATGACTGACAGACACATCACAGTCCTGATTGGCTAAACTGCAAAAATTAAAAGAGGAGAAACTTTGTGTAAATTAACCTCATTGTGACCACAACGAATTATCAAAGTCTGAAAAATCTAGTATTAAATTCTTTCATTAGCTCTCATGTGCTCAATGATCAATTTAACCTACTAACACCTTACAACCTTTGTTAATATTATAAAAAGCAGCTCTTAATCTGAAAGAATTGGTTTATACCCATGGATATAGAGGTTAGGAGGGGAGGGAGGAAAAAAAACTTACATGAGGAAAAATATTATAGTATTAGAAACTATTTCACTGTCATCCTAATTTAATTGACTGTACTTACAGAATGGATATTTTGAATAAGGAAACAGTAAGAATTCAGGACTCACCTCTATCTGTATTAGGAATTCCCAAATATACTGTAGGAATGGAACTTTCTGCATAATCACTATAGTATTCGATGAGATCTGCCTGACCCTCCCAAGTCTGCTTTACAATGGGTACTGAAAAGAATTAGAAAGGTGATAATCACTGGTACAATTCCATCGAGAAACATGAAAATCTCAAAAAAGCAGCATGATCACCTATAAAAAGAGAGAACCACCACTTGTCATTCTTCAGAAGTTTCTGGACTCTGAGCTTCCCTTTCTGCCCTGAATAGCCCAGGTTACTTGTTGACAGCTACACATGAACAGAGCCCTCGCTACAGGTATTTTCAATATATTCCAGTGCCAGGCACTTAGTTCCAAATCCTGATACATTCTCTAGTCTGATGCCACTGCTGTGTTTCATTTTAACTCATTTTTCTCTTTTTCTATAGGCTATTACATTTAAAATTCACAAATGAATTTTTTTAATTATTTTTATGGTGTGGGGAAATCAAACTATTTCTTAGGATTGAATTATTCTTTGTGGTGCTGGCTAAGAGGCAAATGTGTCTCCCTTTCAATTTTGTGTCTGGGAAGGAGGAACCTTTTCAACTACACAGATCCTCACTCAGAGATTCTTTAAGAACCACCTAACCTTAAAAAGGGCATAACCTTACCCCTGAGAACCACTGCACATGATGACTGATATTATGATGTTGTGCTTTTGAAAAATGTGGAAAAAATAAGATGGAGAATCACAGCAGAATTACAGTCATGAACAGATACATTGCTTTAATACAATAAACACAAATAATAGAATTCTTTCCTGGTTTTCTGTATTTTAGGGTGAGGTACTCAAAGGTAGCTCTTTTTTTTACACCCAAAACACAAAATTTTGCTTGGTCACTACTTGACATTAATTCACTTAGCCAACTATTTAAGTAATTTTTTCCTATACATTTAAATAAGTTAACTAGGCATTTTTAAAAGAAAAATGAGTGTTTGTTGTTGATTTAGTAGAAAAGATCATCATAGTTAGCTTTTATACTGTTAATTTAAGAAATCTCAATTTTGATGACCCGAATCTTCCTGTCAATATTTTGAGAATCTATCAGATTATCTTTTCTTTCTTCCCAAAACACAACAAAATAAGTGATACATAGAAGTTGCCAGTGCAAGGGCAAATACAAGCGTTTAGCTATGCAAGCCAAAGCTCAGTCACATACAGACAGCCCCTGTATATAAAATGCAAAAGTGCACCATTCCATAGTCCATTATTCAGCAGCTTTCAAGAAAGCAAAAGACCTGTGAATTCTGGGTATTTGCTATCAGAATCTCCAAATCATCTATTTTAAGTCTTTAAATGTGATTTTTAAATATAATTTTCTGCAACCATAAAAAGGCAGAGCTAAAGATTTCTGCAGGTCAAAAGGACAAAGATGCATTATATATATATATGTGGCTGCCAGGGAAGATAAAATCTTCATTCTGCTCAACTTCCACATTCCAGTACAGAAAACCCTTAACCATGGCACTGTGAAGGTGGTTTGCTTTGCATACAATAAGCGGGAGGTAAAATTGACCCCAGAAAGGGCTCCCTGCAGCTCGTAGCCACTGAATGCTCACCACTGCAGAAACCTGAAAGAAATTGGAAGGAAAGGTCAAGACTTTTCCTCCATTCCCAGCTCTTGGTCCTGCAAACTGTGTGAATTCTGCTTCTACCTTACTGAGCCTTTAGCCTTCCATTCCCCTTAGCTCTAATGGCTTTATTTAAACAGCAGGCGTTTTCTTCTCAACTCACAGATTTAAATGAAATTAAAATCAAAATCAAGTGTGAGTTCGCTCTTTGCTATGCCTACCTATCTGCTTTCAGTTTTAGTTTGAAACAGTCAAAACCAATGTCATAAAGGTAAGAATTACTGTAGGACTTATTCCCGAATACCTATCACAGTGCCTGGGATATAGTAGGGGCTCAATCTATAGTTGACTGAGGGCTGAATTTGTCAGCCTTCCAAAAAAGGCCTGGGGTATTTTTGGAACTAGTCTAAGGTAAGGTTTTACTCGTAACAGCCATTTATCCCTTGGTACAAAACCATACTGGTGTATGACCAATCACTTAAAATTAAAATAGCCATCTTCAGATCTACTGGCTGTAAAGAAATTAAAGCTAAAGCTAAGTCTTCTAGAGCAGTGGGTTAAGATTTTATTTTCAAAGTTGATTCTAAATTATGAAAAACTTTCTATGTTCTATATTGCTAGCATTGTTTCAATTCTAAATTCTAAATTGAATCCATTCTATTATTTATTAAATCGTTTATATTGCATGGAGGCACTGTATTACTAAAGAGATTGAATCTTGAGAAAATACTTCAACATAGTTACATGATCTATTATCTCATATACTTTAGAGAAAATTATACTTATTATATAATAATAGTGAATGCCTCTCTCAAGAAAGTTTGCCGCAAGATAACTTAAAATTGGAGCAGTTAAAAACTGTTCTATTAAAAAATTCTACTGCACAGATGGTAAAAATCTTCCACATGACTTCAGACTCTAGGCAGGAGGGAATGTGTCTCACTATGAGGCACAGAACACACATTTTTACCCCGTCAATTTGCTTGCAAAACTCTGACTACAAATGTCGAACCCTGGTCTATGGCTTCCACAGGTAGGGCAGCCACGAATGCAAATGAACCTGACACTTGATCACTGCAGAGAAACTACCACATGATCAAACATGAAGGACTCTTGATTCTAAGGAATCCGCTATTTTTAACTGATACTGGACCTTTTGCTTGAGTATCAAGTCCAGGACCACAATATAAAACGCTAGTTACTCTTCTCAGGGGAGGGCTAGAAACATACACACGCACAGGAGTGTTTTATAACGCCTGGTGTTTAAAGACGAGGTGTATGTCAGATTGAAAAGCATCCCTCATGGCTCTTCTAGAACATGTGAGGCGACGGGGAACATCTTTGTTAGCTCAAAAGATGGGGAGAACTAAACTAGGTAGCAGCTGCCTCCTTCTTCTCTTTAACAATTAATCTAATCTAATCACTGCATTTAACACAATTAAATATGGCACATTTTAATTCATCTCACATTTTTAATAAGCAGACTAACTATGCACCTCTGATCAAAGAGAACCCAGCGACCACACATTCCTTTTAATAAATTTTTGTTCAGATTTGCTTCTTCTAGACAAAATCACTGCACTGTAGATATCAAACAGGTTTTGGGCTTTTTCCTAACCTGAAAGGAACAAAGTATTTTTAGGAGCTTAGGAAGCTGCTAAATGGAACGAAAAGGCTGAGCAAATAGCAATTTAACCTCCTTAACTAGAGGGAGACGGCAGGGGCCTTGCACAACCCACCATTTGATGAACAAAAATAGTGAGATACTTGACACATGCACAAGAACCAAATGGCAAAAGGACACAAAGAAAATTCTTAACATTTTCTGACAACTCATATCACACGATGGAAGACACGCAATCCACGAGGAAGTGATTGAGCTGAATGTTAAAATTCCAGATAACTTTTCCTTGTTTAAATATAATTTTACATATTATAACCTATTCATCACTTTCTAAAATATCATGAAAGTTTCTTTAAAATCCTACTAAATGCTCAGGGAATGTTGCTGTTTCAATGGTGTCACTATATATTACTTTCTCGAGCCAAAAGAGAGAATGTATATTTGCTATAGCCTTAAGAATGGCTTATTTCATTTAAATCAGAATCCAGACAGAAACATTATACATGAATGTTTGCTTCACTCCTAGGTTAAAAAAAAAAAAAAGTACAATAAGTAAAAATATTTTTTAAAATGTTGGAACTTGGCTTTATTCTCAATTCTTCCACAAGAAGTAAAAATTGGTTCAATGTCTATTTTCCCTTGCCTTGAATAGAGCTCTGAAGATAAGGTCCTGTCCCCCACCCTCATCCTGGAAGCGGCCAGCATTATAATGAAACAGAAGTAGGAGCCATTTCTGTGTCCTCTTCTACTCAGAACGAGGGTCCAGTACAACCACAGATAAGAATCTGCCACCAGTTAAGTCACTAACAGGATGGCTGACTCTCAATTTTTCAAATTCAGACACAGGCATGTTCTGGAGGAGTGATGGCTACATCCGCCACCTTTGGCCAGCACAGTCCACACACATCTCAAGGATTAAGTTCATGTCCCACAGTCAGAGGGAACTACCAAGACGAAGAACTAAATAAAGTGCTTCTACAAAAAAAAAGCAGATCTAGCTTTATCTATTTTTTTTTTCCTTCAATGCTATTTGGCCTTTGTAAGTTCAAGTATTTCTACCAGAGTACATGTATGTATTCTGCCTGACATGAGCAGTAATGTGCTTGGACAGGGTTGACAGTCTAAATTCCCAGCTCAATATATATTTCAGATCATCTGTGATTTCAATTGCTTGCTATCCTCATTGCTACTGAAAATAAAAAGCCTACTTTCACAGTGTCTAGCCAAGTGAAAACTGACCTTGAACACAGCAGGGCAGTAACATGAATATCAAACACTATTTATCAAGTATTAGGTAATTCATTCAGAGGTAAGAGGATGGTTGTGCTGTGGGAAACACAGAATTGGGGATATGGAGCTGGAACACTCACACCCACTCCCCTACTCAGCTGTCTCATCTCATATTGTAAAGCTTTCTCTACAATATCAAGTGAAAAAAAACAATGATCATATCACAAGAAGTTGTGAACATGAAATCAGATGAGGTACGTGACAACACACCAAAAAAATGTAAAAACCGATGAGCAATTAGAAACAGTTACCATGGTATTATCACTGTAATTCATGTGATGACTGGATAATTCTCTTGGCCAACTGGTAGCTTGAGTAGATTTCCAAAAGAAGCTACAGAAACCTTCATTTCCATCAAGTAAACAGACATCAAAGTCCCTAAAATCCTGCTACCTTAGATTATCTTTTCAAATAAACACATCCACATTTAAAGGCCGTTTGTCCTGGAAACACAACTGTGAAAGTGTCATAATACCTTTTAGGTCACTTACACAATGACCCTAAATCCAAATTAACAGCAACAAATCAATGCACCTGGCTTTGGAAGGTTTGTTTTAATGCTTTTAATAGAGTTTGAAGAATTTGTCATTTTAAGACCTTTGACTAAAAATTTAAGCATTAATGTACTTGATAGACAATTGAAAAGATATCTCAACCTTATGCAAAATACAAAAGTAATAAGCTAAGTATTCAAAATGACTAAATTAAAATTAGCTGATTTTTTCATTTCAGTAAATATAAAAAATACAACAGTAATAGTCCCTACATTTTGAAGAAAGCACTTCAAAAGAGAAAACACCACCTTAACATCAATTGTTAGTAAAACAATCACTACTCCAAGTGCAATTTCAAGATCAAATAAACTCAAAAACTTATGCTTCCTATGATAAAAACAAAAAACAAGGCAGCATAATGCATTTCCCTATGAAAACAGGACACATTTTTGTAAAGGATACTTGTCAAAAATCATTGCACAAAGCCTTCCAAATGACAAAAAAAGGCAAAAGGATATTAAATTTAGGTAAAATTTGTAGTCAATGGCAATTTTATTTCAACTACTCTATTGATTCCTAAATGTATTTTAAGATTCCTTACATAATGAAAGCATATATTTAAAGTTGGACTGATTTAAGAGAACATGAAAGTTAATGTGACTATTAGATAAACATGAAGGTTTATAGCTAACATACTTTTTTAAATGTTGTTAATTATAACCAGATTTTAACTGATATCAATGTCTTAAACAACATTATAATGCCAACTTATAATATTATTTTATTTGGAAAATACGTTCCTCTTTAAAACATAACTTGTAAGTCTCAAAGTACCACATAAATTATATAAATGAATTTCCCTCATAGCTCCAGTTCCATGAAAATAACAGCTGGCTTAGAAATCTCTTCTAAATAAATATCACATCCTTGGTGAAAGCGACAGTCATTTCTTTTTTAAAAAGTTAAAATATGTGCTAAAATTAGAAAATGTAAGACTGTCTAACTTTCAGACAAGTGCTGCTTAAAATACAGAGGAAAATTATTTCTATATTTAGGATGGGTCTCTTTTTAATTAACATTATCACCATAACATACAATTCTGTAGTGACATCAAAAACATAAAGTAAAAGCAATATTCATCTGCAAAGCTCAGATTTCTTTAAGAAAGGGCTACTGCTTTAAGGTATCTTTTTCCATTTCTCCAATGCATGCACTCATGACCAAACATATATCTTTATTTAAAAGTGCCAAAATGTGCCTTTGAAGTAAACGCAGAAAGAGGGAACCATTTTCAAAAAAAATTATTTTTCGGCATTCTATTACCTTGAAATCCCCTCTAACATTCTTCACCAGTAGAGAAACTGTGTGGACATAATAGGATACTGTTTTGTAAAATGGATTGTTATTCATATATTGTCTCTAAAATTGTCACAGCTGAGTTTTTCCCATTTACAATCTAAAATACTACTAGAAACAATTATTTGAAGGACTCTGACCATTTATGTTTCAATACAAAATTGTTCTAATTGATCTTGATGATTGAAATGGTACAATAAGGAATAGTGATTTGAATAGCTGCCGTCACTTCGACAATATATGCGTCATTATCCTCTTCCTGAGTTTATATCTGATTTGTTCTTTTTTATAAAGTCAGACTGGATTTTGAAAGTTCAAAAAAAACAAACCACCCAATACTACTCAGCTATTTAAAAAGATGAAAGTGTGCCATTTCAACAGCATGGATGGACCTAGCAGGAATTATGCTTAGTGAGATTCATCAGAAGGAGAAAGACATTGTATGATTTCACTTTATGTGGTATGCAGAGAAACCAAACCAACAAATGAGCCAAATCAAACAAAAATAGATTTGTAGTCTATAGATTCAAATTAAAGGGTACCAGAAGGGAAGGGGTAGGGAGATCAGATAAAGGGGGCAATCATACAGCAAAGGATAGAACTGGACAGTTGGTGGTAAACTCCATGTATTATATAAAAATATTTACTGTGACGCACACTGAAACGTATATAATGATACGATGCAATGTTCCTTCAATAAAATTAAAAATAAAATAACTGGAGAAAACATGAATAACCCAAAACATACTTCTGTCACCATGAAATTTCTTGCATGTTTTCACTGCAACAAAAATATGCTCCTTCTTCACTGGATTTCCCTAAAAGAAAAAAAAATACATGCATATATGAATCAATGTTATCTTAACGTCACACCCACATTAAATCTCACATACTTTAGAAATCAAATTCACAAACGTCAGAGATATCAAACCTATTTCCAGGATTATGTTTTAGGGGAAAAAAGAACGATAGTTCAGCCAACACAAGCCTTTGTTGTCAATCAGACCTGAGCCTGAAACCCAGCTCTGTCATTCACACACCCGGCATCATGTGGGCAAGTTGCTCCAGCGCTCTAAACGTTAGACTGCTCATTTAGAAAGTAGGATTAATAATCACCAGTAAAGTTCCTTTTATTACTATTTATTAAACACATCATTGATGCCCATAAATGAAATTTACCTTCTCTTTTCTTTTTTACAGCTGGTAAAAAGATTTTGACAGAGGAGATAGAGGGATGCTTTAGTGGAAAATAAGAAATGACTCCTTTTTGTGAAACTGGACTTACTTTGATATATGAAGTATTTTTCTAACTCCTTTACTATCTACTCAAGACTAGGCTGTAGCAATGACCTGTCTTCTGTCAATGATAGGATTACTTCAAACACCTGGGAATGAGGAGGGGTCTGGAGTCCAGAGGTGGCTCCATCCCAAGCTGATCACTCAGAGGAAAAGCTGATCACACAGAGGCACCCCTCTATGGCTCAGTGGCTAAGACAAAGTCCATGTAAAGTCCAAGGACGTGGGTTCACGATCTGGGGATGGAGGGGAAAGAAAAAAAAAGGGGGGCACTGTGAGGGATTCATGGACAACCCAAATCCAGGTCATACACTGCTTCATGGAGGTGAGGGGTCGATCCCTATAGGCCTATCGTAGGCCTGTAGTGATATTTAATCATGATTTGGTCTGTATAGTGGCATCTAAACAGCTTTGTCAAGTCACTTAAGGCACTAGAAGGTCAAGCCCACCAGATTCCCTAAAAGAGCATTCAAGAACAAGCAAGCATAATGTCTATAAAAGCAGGATTTCCCCTTCAAGAACTGTGCAAACATTACAGATTATCTCCAATTGTTGCTGTGTGTGTGTGTGTGTGTACACATGCGGGTGTGTACATATCCGCCTTTGATGAATGCTACACACAGGTTTCTGTTGACTGACTTGAGAAAAAGACAATGTTTGAGAGTGGTGAATATATTTTTCCCGATGAAGAAGAATCTCTAAGAACCTATTGAGGTGCAGAGATCTTCAAGCTCAACCTGCGGACTGGACAGGGTCTGCCGTCACAAGTAACTGCACCCTGAAAGCTCTGGACAGTCTCAGGTGAGATCAAAGCAGAGGCAGCAGCCGAGAGGGTAAAGGGCAGAGAGGCTTGAGGAGAAGACTCAGGAAGAATGGAAATGTCTGAAGTTGGTTTTCCAGGAAATGGAAATTCCAAAAACCTCAAACTCTATCACAACAGAAATGAGTGCAGCACACTGCATCTAAGAGCTGCGACGGGCCTGATGGCACCGCAGACACTGCAGATTCCACACCAGGCCACCACAAGAAAGTGCGTCACGAGATTTTGTTTCCCAGTGCATAAAAAAGTTATATTTACATTATTCTGTAGTTCTTTAAGGGTGCAGAAGCATTGCATCTCAAAAAAAAGTTAATGAATTAAATGTAACAGAGACACAAAGTGAACACAAGCTGTGGGGAAAATGGTGCCAACAGAATTTGCTCCATGCAGGGTTGCCTTAGACCTTCAATTTGTAAAACAAACAAACAACATTGTGTCTGGGAAGTGCAATAAAGCAACAGCACAATAAAACGAAATGTGTCTGTACTGCACAAGGGTCTGGAATGGACAATACCAGTGACAATCCTCACATCCCTCCCTACTAACCATGTAACCCTGAGCAAGAACTTCTCACTGCCTCTCTTTCCTCTCTTTTCTCACATGTAAAATGGGATAACAACAGGGCTTACCTTATAGGGTTGTTATTCATAGAAACATAATTTATGGTTCTTACCTGGTACGCACACACACACACACACACATATCAATAATTTTAGTATGTAAAGTACTAAGACATATATACAGCAAATACATTTTCCTTTGAAATGCAAGGAAGTTCTTCTATTACTTACACAAAGAGGTAGAAAAGAATGGAATGTGGTAGCACAGGAGGAGTCCATACCCTCCGTACAAAACTCAGGCACTGTAGTAAGAGGAGGTCCATTGCCTTTGTCCCATATGTAGAGAGCAATCTGTTATAGGACAGGAAACTGGCAATTAAAGAAAGAATTCAGCCAATACCACAAGTATATGAAGATGAAATATCTCAAGGGAAAGAAAAATCCACACCTTCTAGAGAGAATATTAGATTAAACCACATCAATCTGTCAATATTCAGGTTGTTTGTTTACTTACAAAAATAGTCATCTCTATGCGGATCAATCTAATCTTTTATTAACAATAAACAATTAACTGACAGTCAATATTCTAACCTCTAAAAAGTGCTGACGTTGTCGTTAAGCAATTTCAGGGGAGCTATTTTAGGGATTCTAAAACAATGCAGAGAAAGATGAAATAAAATATTACCATGACTCTGGTTTTCTACATTATGGTAATTATACATCCTGAATAATTGACTTGCTGAAAACATCTAAAAATGTTACATTTAAATAGCTTTAAAAATCATTAAAAATGTATTGCTAAATTGGCACAAAAAATGTGGAACTTAAGAGGACAAAACATGAAAGTAAGACATTGGGGAAAAGGGCACAAAGGATACTTTTCTCCAGGAGGTATCAAATGAACTCTGCTGACTTCTGATAGAAGTTAAGAGAATAAAGCTTATGACCCACCCAGGCGGGGTGTGTCTAACAACAAACCCCCACATAAAGCTAGAGTCTGGGAGTTAGATAGAGGGAAAAATAGTCCCTAAGCCTCCTCTAAGATTCTGTAAACAAAACCACTCTCACTAATTTGTGCCACCTCTGTGAGTCCAAAAATACCTCTAAGAGAATAACCTATAGTGGTCCCAAATCAGTATAAGCATTTATCAGCAGGCAAAAGCAAATGCAATTTATTTCTTGGGAACCCACGACCTTAACATATGACTTTGAGGATGACAACAGATAAAGTTGCATAGGAGCAAGAACGTTCAGGGAAAAAGCACGACTACAAAGAAATGACATGATGGGGAAAAGCCAGTAGTTTAATCAGACCCAAATGACGCCAGGTATTAAATTATTAAATAGATTATAAAATTACTATGTTTAATATATGTTTCATAAAGAAAAGAAAAACTTGAAAGCATGAGCAAAATCTTTTATAAAAGGCTACTTAAAACAAGAAAAGAAATGTGAAAAATAGAGCATCTAGAATGAAAAATGTAATACTTAAAATTTAAAGTTTAATAGGACAGATACATTAGAGACAACTAAATAAAATTATCTGAAGACTAGCACAGCAAGAGAGATAGAAAAAGTAAAAGAAATACTCATACCTATAGCTAAAATTCTGATGAAAAAATAATTGAAAAGATAATGGCTGAGAATTTCCAAAAATTGTGTAACAATCCCATTATTGAAAGACCCTATAAAGCCTCCGCAGGAACAGAAAAAAGGGGCGGGGCCTACATGTAGACGGTATGGAGTGAAACTGCGAAACACCAAAGACAAAGACACAAACGTAAAATCAGACAGAGACAAAGGACAGATTACTGACAAAGGAACCACATGAGACTGGTGATTGATTTCCCAACATGGACAGCAATAGCAGAAGCCAGAACACAATGAAATACCATTCATGGGAGAAAGTAACTGACAACCAGAATTTTACATGCAATGAAACTATGTTTCATAAACAAAGTTGCAATCATTATTTTTAAAGAGAGAAAAACAAACAAAACAGAGAATATACCACTTCACAAAAGGAAATTCTAAAGTATAAAAATGATCCCAGTTGGAAGGTCTTAGAAGCAAGGTATAAGTAAAGATGCTGGAAAACATATGATTAAGTTTAATATAAATGTTAACTGCATAAAGCAAGGATAATAATTAAGTTGCAGGACTTTGCAGAAAAAAAAGGCAAGAAAAACAATGGACAAAAAGAGCATATAAACTGGAAATGGAATAATCAGAGTTAAATTATTCTAAGGTCCTTGAAGTTTTAGGATATTGCTAATTAGCCATTGTTGGGTTAAGGAATGCATGTTAAAATATTTTTTTAAATTGGCGTGTCCTGGTTACTTAGGGTCAGGTTCTCTGGGCATGGTCCACGTGCATCCCCAGGGCCAGGGGAACAACTAAGATGAACAACTAAACAAAATAAATGAATGCTTCTTCTTCCTCCTTCTTCCTGGCTGCCTGTCTCTGCTTATCTTCATTCCTTTCCTTTAAAAAAAATTTCTCTTAATAAGTAAGTACAAATACAAACACTGAAGTTCGAAAGTAGCAGGGAAGGGGAAAAAACGAAATTTTAACAAAAGTAAAAGAAAACAAGGAACATAAAAAGAAAAAAAGGAAAAACAGGATGAAAGGATAAAATAAAATTTAGGAATCCATTCAAATACATTAGTAATCATTGTCAACTGTAAGTTTGCAATCTGGTTGGAAAGTGAAGATTGTCAGTGCACCCAAGTCGAGTAGCAGTTAGGTAATCGGCTCCAAAGGAGCAAAAGGCCCAGGGGAAGGCAACCAGTGTGAACAACTGAAATACAAATACATAATAAAGATGATTTTCCCTCCTATCTCTACCTGCCTGTCTGCTAACTCGTTTTCATTCCTACCTGTACCTTTCCTTTAAAACAAAAAAGAAAGAAAAGAAAGACTGTCAAACTGGAAGAAAGAAAGAGATCAATCCTCTTTAAGAGAGACCCATATAAAATAAGGTCATAAAAGGGTTGAAAAAAAAAAAGAAAAACAAGGCAAACACCCAAAGAAAGTAAATATATCAACAAAAATAAATGTAAAAGCAAATAATTACTAGAAAAAAGATAAATTCACTAAGAATTTAGGATGTAAGGATTTTAAACTTATGTGTATCTTATTAACATAGCCTCAGTATAAAAAGCAAGAGTTGGCAGTTCCCCAGGAGACACTGTCAAATTGACCATTATTATGGAAGATTTTCACCACCCTCCCTTAGTAAATGACAGATCAAGCAAACAAAACAAAAGGGAGGGACAGAAGGAGGAAGGGAATAAAATATCTTAAAAGCATATGAATAATTAAAGATTAGCCTATTAAATCTATCTCTTTTTAACCTAATGGCTATAAAGAAATATTATAACTCCTAAATTAGAGAACATACATTCATTTTCTCCATTTATGGTAAAACATGAACTAAGTCATAAAGAAAATCTAAAAACATTTCAAATGACTATTATAGAGCCCACAACTAATATTGTTAGAAATCAATAACAAAACACAATGACAATATACACAAATATAATGAGTCGCCATGAAAAATCTATTTTTTAAAGTGAGTCACAGTCAAAAACAAGAGTACAAAAAAAATAAACTCATGCAGATAATTATGATGGCACAAATCAGAAATACTCACTGAAGCAATAATTGTAACAGCAAAAACACTACGAGCAACTCAGAAGCCTACTAACAGGAGAATTGACAAATAAATCATGGAATGACCATTAGAGACTACTCTAGAGAGTGGAAATAATTTCACTAGAGACATATATATATATCCTCAAAATGGATAAATCTGAAATCAGAACAATACTTATGGTTCAATTCTGTGTATATCAAGTCCAGGAGGTGCAAAACTACATTTCTTTTAAAAATCATGATGGGCTCCAGTGGTTTAATGGTTAAGTTCACCAACGGAGGAGTGCAGGTACATCCCAAGGACCAAGCTTTGCTTGGGGTCAGAGGAGACCACCAAGACGAACAACTAAATTAAATAGTTTCTTCCCCTCTCTCTTCCTACCAGCCTGCTTCTGCTCGCCTTCATTCCTGCCAGCACCTTTCCTTTAAAAAAAGTATACTAAAACATCATCTTAAAACATTCAAAACACTAAAGTTTTTGCTCCTGGTGATCAAGTTAGTTGGTCACAAATGTCCACTAAATGCAGGGGTGCTGGGAGTTCAGACTGGCATTCCAGGTGCTGCCTGTTTAGGACCAATAGGCTCAATGTATCTCCAGGGGGTCAGGCTCAGAGACTAGATGAGAACTGATGTACAATCAAAACACCAAGTCAAACCAGAGGTGCTTTTAATGATATGTTTGCATGTTTTTAGAAGATGGACCATCCATCTTTGCTTAAAAACAAAGAATCACGTGTGCACTCTGGCACATACACTGAAAACTGGAACAGTACAGGGAAGAGTAGCATGGCTGCTGTACAAGTATGACGTGTCAATTCATGAAGTATTCCATATTTTTTGTGCCCTTTATAATAATCTGGATGGAACTATCGATGATCATGTTAAGAGAAAAAAGTCAGAAGGAAAAAGAAAAATACAGAGTGATTTCACTCATATGTGGAATATAAAGGAAAAAAAATGAACAGATAAATCTCAACAAAATTCATAAGACACTAGATAGTAGCTACCAATGGGGTGGGAGGGGGGAGGGAAGGAGAGAGGGAACAAGGTGTGGCAAAGGACACTAGAACTGTGGTGGCAGATGTGGCATGAAATACTCATAAACTGAGCTGCAATTTCAATAAGCTAAAATGAATAAAACATTATAAACAAAAGAAATAATAAAATTGTTATTAAAAAAAAAAAGAATCATGAGCCACAAGATGCAATCTTTTTCATTACTCCTCTCCACCTATATAACTAAAATGAGCTTAAAAGAAGGCTCTAATTCACTGGAATGCAGAGTTACCTTGATGGGGAGATGAGAGAGGAGAAGAGAGAACAGGAAGGAAATACACTATTAGTGAATGCAAAACACCATTTATATCAAAAGACACGAATGCCTGATTATTAAGACTTTTAACCAAAGATACCATGACGTACCTCATGTTTTAAATCTATTGTAAAGTCAGATTTCAGGGATTCACTCTTTAATCTCTTGGTAAGCCTAGAAAATAGAGAAAATTTGAGGCTTTTTTTTCATAGAAGAAGCGTCAAATAAGATTACCACATTCTTGAGATTTGCTAATATTTTAGAACAGATAAAAATAAGTTTTAAGGAAAAAATAAGAATTTCATTTCATTGCGGCAAAGGGTTACAAAGATACAATTGCTTATTGCAAAGTAGCAATCATTATTTCACATCTGACAATGTAAAATACAATAAATACAACAAAAGCGGGGAAAGCTGACTCCTATAGGTGTACACTAAATAATGGCAGAGGAAGAAAAATTTAAAAGTTTGCATGACATAAACCAAAAGTTTTACCTTTCAAACTCAATGAATTATAGTTTGCAGAATTTCTAGGGGGAGAAGCATGTGGTTTCAGGAAAGGAAAACAGTTTGATTTCAAGTCATTTTCTTCCTTTAAAACTCAATGACTACTTTCAACAAAGAATAAAGCTCCCAACTCTTGAATCTAGCCTGGAGAGTCCCCATGTTCTCTCTTCTACTCCCAACTTTCATTCCAGCACCACCTGCCATTCAGACCACACTCCAGCCACTCTCCTCTCTGCTGTATGGCTCCTGAGTCCTACAGATACAATTTTTATCTGGCAAACTTTTCTTCATGACCAAACTCAAGTGCACCTTCTCTGGGAAACTTTTCCAGACTTGCCCACCAGCATAAATGGAAACTTCCTTTGCTTCCAAATAAGAAGCCCATTGGCTTTACCGCGCACTACAATCTACATGTGCACATCCTTCTCACACTACACCTTCTTTGTGTTGCCAGCTCCGCTCACCATGCCTGGTCAGAGCAAACACTCAGTGAGCAACCTAGAAGGGTGAGGGCAATATATTTCCTGTTATTTAAAGCTGAGTGAGGGAAAATGACAAATTTACCAAGACCACCAAAATGCCATACGGTTCTATATTTGTTATAGGACCATCAGTTTCAATTACAAACTTCCTAATATATATTTTTAACTACAAAGAAATAATAGCGATCTTAAAAAAAGTATTAGGGCTCTTCAATGCCTTGTCATGCACTATGAAAAGAATGCACTAATGAAAAGAAAACACAAATCAACCAGAAGATTGTCCAAAAAAAAAAAAGGATAAAGAGCATTAAATCTAAAAGATCTTTACTGAGTTCTTAACCTGGTTGAGTCACAAAGACTTCTTATGAAATTTACTTCTATTTAGAGAAAAAGAGGTAGGACGTCAGTTATAACTGATGATTAGTGTCTTCTGGTCAATGTTAACACAGCTTGGTGGCAGGTTGCTTCAAAGAAGCTCCATCGACTCTGTGAGATCCCAGTTCGGTATCAGCCCACGGATTTGTGAGTAGGAGTGGGTAAAGAGACACAAAGAGACTACCTTCTCAGATGCATTCCCAATATATACTCAGAGAAAAAAGTCTCCCTAGGCAAGTGGGATTTTGTCCAGTTTGAATTCTGCTTAGTTGGAGCCAGTTTTATACATAAACTATCTCAAGGCAACTTTGGACTCTGGAATCATACCAAGTGCCCTCAAAATTTATCAGACTACATTCAGACTCCAAAGACAGAAAAAGTCATACCTGGGCTTATTGTCACAGGCAAGGGACAGATAAAAAGTTGTACTCAGAATCCAGTGGCATGTGACATCAGCTGTTGGATAGTCATGATTCCAAGGTTCCTTCTTCATAGACGATAAATACCTCTGAACCACTACTCTCTGCTCTGTGCTTTTTTGACATTTTAAGTTTATTTTTCATTCAATTCCTGAAAATTTTTCTATGTGAGAAACTTCAGAGGGACAAAAACTGAAGACCATAATAGAATTTCTGAGACACAGAATGATTGATTAGAGGACAAGAAAATGTACACTAACATTTTCTAAGGGACTATCTCCAGCAGCCAGTGGAGTCTACCATAACCAACTGAGGGTTACCTCAACAGCACAAAGATGATGTTGATACATTAACCTCACATGACAGTTTGAATCTAAGCCAGCCACTTTTTAAATGTGCTCAAATTCCAAAAAACATGCAAGGCATTCACCTAAGTTAAAAGGCAATCCCTACTAGTGTTAACTAGGTTTCATCTGTCAATACACCAAGCAAAACAAGCAAGGGTTTTTCAAATGTTAATTCCAGTAATCAACAAGGCCAAAAATAAAAATAAAAACCAGGGAAGGCCAGAAATTTCAGTACTTTGATAAATGTTTCTTCATTAAATATTCAGTTCTTAGTATTTCCTATCTAAGACATCTAATATTCAACTTCCATAGTCACCATGAAAAGTTGGCAGTTATTCAAAACTCACTGATGTAGCATTCCAGGTCAAATAACTTGGGGGGAAATACTCTATGATAAATTGTGTATCATGAAATGTCTTTAAATAACCAGTTTTCTTGGTGACCTGAGCAGAAGAAATAATTACCCATAAATTGTTGCCCTACCTATTAGGTCAATATAAAGTCAAAGAGACAAAGGAACCAGCATTCCTGTGGAGCACTGTTAGTTTCCTATCCAATATAGAGTCTCCCTTTCCTTCTTTCTAAGAGAATTTTTTTTTTAATTTATTGCAGTAACTTTGATTTTACACATTAAAATAAACTCTTATGTGTAGGTTCCCCGTGTGTGCAGTTTCCCTATTCCTAAGATAGATGTCAACACATCTGCCCTCCACCAAATCACCAAGTGTTCTTCACCACTGTCCAGTGGGCTCTGCCACCACTTGAACCAACCATCCTTCCCATTCCCTATTGGTAATCTCAGTTCCACTGCAAGTGTCCAAGGGTTGATTTTGCTTCATCTGTTCCTTTGTCTTTTAATAGTCACATTCCACCTATGAGTGAGATCATCTAGTATCTTTCTTTCTTCTTTTGGCTTATTTCACTTAGCATAATACCCTCTAGATCCATCCATGTTGATTCAAATGGCAGGATTTCATCTCTTCAAAATGGCTGTGTATATTACATTATGTGTATATACAACATCCTCTTTATCCATTCACCGATGTTGGGCACTTACTTCCTAAGAGAATTCTGATTTTAATTAATTCTTGAACCCAATACTCTGTGTTCCGAGGGTCAGAATTAGTGTGGTTCCAACCAAAGCACTGAAATGCCCCAGCAACGATTAATGGTGTAGGAGCATATGCCTGAAATTGGTCTGACCAAATTTACCGATGCTAAGATCCTGCTAGAGATTGAGGACAAGCAATTAGGATTCCCTGGCTAGAGAGGCTCTCTGCTGTTAGAAATAATAAGAAACATGCCACCCCAATCACCTTAAAACCACTAAGGAAACCAGATTTGGGATGAACTGATGCTGTGTGCTATGCAAGAGAGAGAAAATCAGGGTCCTCTGATTTCTTAACATTGTTATTCCTGAATCTACCAACCACAGACCTCACTTTCCAATTACATCAATAATATTCCCTTAATCTAGTATGAGTAATTTCCTGATACTTGCATCCAAAAGCACTCCAACTGATTTAGTTCTAATAAAAGGAGAAAATAAAATCAGTGCACTGGCTTTGAAACTGGTAAAACCCAACTGAAAAGACCCAATTTTACAGTTGATAGGGCTAATGGATACTCTAGGCCTTTTTCAGTTCTAAATACATATCAATTTCTTCAATAACTAAGAATCTCCTATTAGAAAACCATTTTAAAGGCTATCTTGGCCAAAATGTAGGTGCTATGTTAGGTGAGTTGCATCGCTTTTTTGATTAATTCTTTGCATCATGAGAAATAAAGGAACTATGGTAGCTATTAAATTTTGAATTTGGTATTATAGTCGAGTCTACATTTTTATTTTGTTTTAACTGGCAGGAGACAGGGAGGGGAGATAGGGAGAAGATCATGAATATTATTTAACTACAGTGTGTTGTTTTTTGTTCACTGTGGTGGAAGCAGATGATACTGAATGCAGAAGGTTAGCTAGCTGGTGTCGCATTCCTCTATCATGCCAGTTATGACAGAAATGCTGGGAATTTTTAGAATTTGTGCAAAAGAGTAATCTCTTGGCCGCATTTGCTCAGAGTTCCCTACATACTCTGCTATGGAAGCATGAGACACTCAGTTCTCTCTCCAAGTCAGCTCCATGGGACTTATCCCATTGGGAACTCAGCCCAAATAATTCCATGCCATGAAGCAAAGGGAGTATGAGAAAGGACGAGAAAAAGAGTGATGCTGCTGGCGGTTGAAAGACAAAGAACAAGGAAAAGGAACAAGTGTCTCAGTAACATATTGCTCACATCTTCGGAAGAGCGGGGCTCAAACAAAGGTCACTGAACTGGTCCCAAACAAACACAAGGTTGCTGAACACAGTAGGAAAAGTCTTCAAGCTGTAGCAAACCCAAACATAATTAATTTGAGATTAAATATGACCCTGAGCTGCTGAGACAGAAGATATTTCCCTCGCCCCTACAGAAAGTAAAGCAGGAAAACCAGCAGAGGGGAAAGCAAAATGACGATTCTCTCTTCTCACCTCCCCAACCTTCAAAAAATGAAGCAGAAACATGTGTGGACCCTTCCTAGGTGTGCCTGGGGCAGGCTGGGGACAGGGCATTCTTAGTCAGCAGTCCCAGCCCAGGGTTGGAGATAGGAGAGTCCACTCAGGCCAGTTTAAGCACAAAGTGCATTTATTAAAGCATATAGATGTCTCACAGAACTACGGAAAAAATCTGACAAAAGACACTTTATGATGAGATTCCAAGAACAAGTCCAAGATTCAAGAAGCTGTGGCCTCTGCCATCAGGAAACTGCAGCAGCCACTGTCTCAGACCTTAGCCCCCAAATAATCCCTCCTCTGTCATGAACTCTCAAGTCAAACATTTATGTCGCCTTCCCATATAACTCAGCTCCCAAAAGGAATTTCTCCGTCCATAAACCTAACGGACCCACATCCCTAACCATTCCCTAGTCACGAGGAAGGCTAGAAAACACAGGGGCTTTGGCTGCTTGCTAGAGTCTGCATTGAGAAGAGGGTATAAAGAACTTTCCAATGTGAAGGGAACAGTTGACTAGTTTTGGCCGGCCACAAATGACCAGGTCTCTGCTACTGTGCATACTGACAGTGGGCTCAAAAGTTTTTAAGACTCCAAACTCTAGAAACAGGACACTTGATGTAAGAAAGAACAGAAACCCTTTCCTATTTCATAAAATAAAGGCTACAACTGTTTTTTATCAATATTCTAGTCCCTAAAGAACAAAATCACATAATAAGGAATCCAAAGTATTCAGACTAAAAGAAGAACATTCAAAAAAACATTTCTCCTGAATTACAACTTAATTATCTTTGCTTTTCACACCTAAAAACATTATTGTTTTGTTTTGTTTTTTTTCCACAAACAAATAACATTATATTAGTATCAGCAGTAACTTTGACAGCTGTCCCTCCTGCCTGGCCCATGTTTAACTGTGTATACACACATGCATAAATAGCCATCAACTCCCAACTTCACCTTACACTGAGTAGGCCTATTAATAACAGTTAGATTTCCAGGTGTAGAGTTCTCAGCACTTCTGTGATTTCCCTTAGTGTCACAATTTATCATTCGCCTTATCGAGCAGGTAAGAGAAGTACAGAGAGGCTGCGTGATCACAGGCTGAGGGGACCAGTAAATGACAGAGAAGCAAGAACCTTCGTGTGAGAAGTGCCTGCTGCAGGTCTTTCCACTTCATCACACAGAGCCTCTGGCTCCAACACTCATTTGAGAGCCATCAGTTACAATATTTTGCAAAATAAAAGTTGATACACACACACAATGGCAATAAATTCTTACTTGTTTACAAGTGGAATACTAAGGGCCCAGCCAGCAGCAAAGTCTGGATATTTAAAAATTGTGGGATTTTCAGAAAAGGCATAATGGTGAATTATTGTAGATTCTTCATCATGCAATGCTTTTCCTAAAAACCATTCCTGTTAACAAAGATATAAAATGTCATTATTTTAAAAATTCATTTCATAAAGATCATAAACGAAGTTAATTAGTTTCAGTTAATTAAATAATCTAAGCGACAGGAATTTAACACAGATTACATACTTCTAAAGAATTTTAACAAAAAAAAGTCATATGACCATGAGTTCAGTAGAATCTTTGTATATAAAGAAAGTTAACATCAGATCATCTGGATGAATATAGTCATCATTATACCATAAATATATGAAAGTGATATTTTATAGAATAGTCTATATCAAAATACTATTAAGAAAATAGTGGTTTTTTACATATTTACATATTTTATAGAATAGTCTATATCAAAATATTATTAAGAAAATAGTGTTTTTTTACATACATATTTACATATTTGTACAAATTTACATATTTATTCAATTAACATCGGTTGTTAATTGTAATCAAATTATTCCACATCAGGCAGAATCACAACTTATGTAACAGTGGAGAGACAGAAAATAAGCAAGTAATAAGGTCACACAGTGATTGCAATGTGTCATAATGAAAATAAAAAGGAGTGATGGGGGACTATGCTGGAAATCGAAGGAACAAATGAACTGAACCAAGAGTAAATAACATCAAGGAAACAGTTATACACAAATCAGGAAAGATGAGTAGAGGTTGTTAATACTATCCCTGCAGTGAGAAAAAGTGTGATATATTCAAAGAGAAAAGATGTCCACCGTGGCTGGCATAAATGAGTGTGAGGAAACATATGATAGAGGCAGGAGACAGACCTGTGTGGGTTTTAGATGCCAGTGGAAAGGAGCCCAGATTTTATTCTAAATGTCCTGGAAGACTTCCACTTCTGGTCACAACAGAAAAGCCTGGATCAGACTTCTCTCCAATTAGACCAAGTATAAAAACTGGAGAAATTATTTAAAGTAAATGAATGAAGGCAGCAGAAAACAACAAAGGCAGTAGAAGGTAAGGGCTAATACCCCAAAGAGAGAGGTAGCCCCACTGAGACCTCTTTTGACCCCCCCAGGAATGTGCAGCTTCCCAGAGCAGACAGAGAATACAAAGGAGGGCAGCAGCTGGGGAGCCCTGCAACTTCACTGGATGAGGAGACAGACTTCGGAACTCCAAGCTGGAAGCTGCCAAGAAGGAAGAGATTTAAGGGGATCGCCCACAATTCTTCAAATAATTTCCTTTCAGCTCCCAGGCAGAGCAAAAATCAAGCACCAAGTGGAAAGCAGCAATGGAGAAGCTTAAAAAACTAAGCAAAGATCAGCTGTCCTGTGGTGCTGAGGAGTCCAAGGCTGGCGGGCAGGCTTTGGGGGACAGAGCCAGGAATACGGGCAATCTGTGAACAGACCTGCTCTAACGAGGGCGACAACCCAGAAGATAAATCTTCCTACAGGAAGGGCTATCACCCACAGTCTTTTCAATTGTTCACAGAAATATCTGACGTTAAGTGAAAAAAATTTCCAAGCTTGCCAAGGAACAAAATCAGACCAAAACAAAGAGAAAAGTGAGAAACAGAAATTCACAGATAACTCAGATTTTCCAGTTATCCAAAAAAAAAAAACTTTAAATTCACCACTAACAGTCCAATTCTATCCCTCTGATCAACATAGTATATGCAGGTATTGATTTATAAATGATGCACATCTTAATCTTTATGTTATATTACTGCAACAAATTTTTAAAAGATAAGAAATTATGTCTAATGTGCTCACTAGATGAACATGAAGAAATGTACCCCAAACTAAAATATATAAATAAGAGTCAAATGGAAATTCTAAAACTAAATAAATGCAGTAACTGAAGTTAGTAATTCAAGAGGATATCAGACACTCTTAAAAAGAGGATTAATGATCTGAAAGTAGGTTAAAAATACTCAGTGATACACAAAAAAGAGAGAAAAAGGAAGGAGAAAAATACACAAAAGAATATAAGAACTATATGGAATACAGTGAAAAGGTCTAGAGTACATGAAATGGAAACCCAGAATAGGAAGAAAAAAGAGAATGAAAATCAATATTTACAGAAACAATGGCTTAGAATCTTCTAAAACAGAAGTCATCAAGCCAAAGATTCAAGAAGCTCCATGAATTCTAATCAGGACAAATACAAAGAAAACCATGCACAGACATATGTTGATTGAAAAACCAACAGTCGAGAAAATCTTAAAAGTAGCTTAAGGAAAGTGAAAGGTATACAAAGAAGCAAAAACAAGAAAATTGACTTCAGCAGAAACAACAAAGCGGCAGACAATTGTACAGCATTTTTATAGTGACAGAAGAAAATGACTATCAACCTGGTATGCTATACCCAGGAAAACTCTGGAATGAAAACCACTGAAAGTTTTTAAGCAAGTGAGAGACATGATCTGGATGACAGAGACATTAGGACAACTAGAGCAGACACCAGCAGATCTGCTAGGAGATAATGGTCAAGGCAAGAGATGATAATAAACTGGACTAAAGTGGTAGTGTTAACTATGGAGAGAAGAAACGTAAGAGATGTACTGGAGGTAAACTCAAGTGAATATGCCAACACTGAGCTGAGGGAAATAAAGGAATCAATCATGAGTCCTAGGTTTTTTATGAGTAATGTGATAGAAAGTGATGCTATGTCTGGGATGAGAAAGATTGAAGACGGAAGAGGTTTAGAAGGGGCATTAAGAATAAGTTTTCAACTCGTTGAATTTGCGGTTCCTATTTGACAAGTGGAAGCAATAAGCAGGTAGTTTGATAACAGGAGGAACACATGGCTTACTCCCTCAGTTCTTCCACATTCCACTCAAATGAGACCTGATCAATGAGATATTCCCTGAGCACACTATAAAATACAGTAAGCCTCCCACCAATCTGCCTTTTTCCTATCATTCTGCTTTATTTTTCTCCATAGCACTTATTATCAATTGACACATTATTTGCTTTTTCACTTGTGGTTTATCTCCCCGGCAACAAGAATATCCTTTCCTTGTGGGTAGGGAATTTGTCCATGTTGCTCTCTATTACATGCCCAGAATATTTCCTATGAATAGTACCTCACTAGATTTTAGTCAAATGAATGCAGTCAGTCCAGGAGAACTTTAAGGGTAATTATCCCATATTAAAGAAACTAAAGCAAATCTTTAAATCAAGTAATCTAACTTCTAACAATTTTATATATTTTCTCTTTTTTCCAGCCATCACCACTTCACTCTATATTCCTGATCTGAAAATAAAAGCAGAGGACTGCAGAACTATCTCGTTTCTTTTACTGAGGTAACTTTGCATTTTATAACATTACATGAGTTTTCAGTATGCATCATTATAAATCAACATCTGCATATACTGCATTAAGTTCACCACTATAAAGATCTGATCCAATCCATCACCTTACAACAGATCCCTTCTACCATATTTACCGTCTTCTTTCCCTTTCCCTAATGATAAAGTGCTATTTTTTAAGCATTCTCCTCTGCTATCTGCTGTGTCCCAGAAGCCTCTCAGTCTTCGTTTGGGTCAATTTAGCAACAGGTCATAACTGCTCTTGTACAAAAGCCATCAATGTTAGTGTATGTTCAGGTCACAGATGCCCCTGTTAATTTCCCTCTTGATACTTTGTCTAAGAATATATTAAGCCATCACCAGAAGAGGAAAAATAAGTCAAATAGCCTCAGCTTTTAAAGAAAGAAAATTCAACCAATATTACAACTCTTTTTTGAAACCAATTAATGTCGCTCTTAATCAAATTACTAAACATTAACCAATAATGAAAATCCTAACATTTAATATGCTACATCAATATAGCTTGTTTAAAGGAAATAAACATGGTATATTTTAGTACCTTTCTCATTCATCTTTCACTGTTCCAAACATAATGTGATGCGGAACATGTTTTTATGTTTTAACACCTCATGGCAGCTTTCAGCTATTATCTGGTATATAAGATTGTTTTTCAATAAAATTGTTTTTGCAGAGGATTATATTGTAATCTCAGGGAGAAATTAATATAGGCTCTCTGGAAAGAGATACTTAACCATCTTTCTAATGATTTTTTAATGGTTTCATAAAGAAGAAAATTATTATCAAGATAAACTGTAAGAGAATATCAATATTCTGTTAGGATCTTAGAATCACTCCAGTTTCCATGTCTCACTGCTGCTAAAAATAAAAGTTTAAGGTATTTCAGCAATTGTATACTTATGTTAAGAACACACAATAAGAATAAAAAGAAAGACTTGAATAAGATGTGGAAATTATTGAAATCACCTAAAGAGGCAATTTAACAAAGATTAATTACTAAAGATTAAATTGTTCCATTTAAAATATTGTATAACAGCAAAATTTTTCACTCTTAAGAAAGATAATGAAAAAAAATCAAGCAAAATAGGAGTGTAGCAGATTACATCACTGTTATTTTAATGCATTTTGTATCAGTATTAAAGACATATTTGCTTTATCTTTTTTTTTTTTTTTTCTAAAATTTCAAATGGTGGGGGGAAAGGACCATCATGGTTGGCATTAACTTCGATATTATGTAATTTGTACTGTCTAATGGTAGTTTCAAAAGAAATAAAGCATCCTAGATGTTTTTCCACATGGCAGAATTCAGAAAAAAGGGAGAAAACGTCTCATTTACTTCTCTTCTGTACTTGTTTTTTCATGAACTTCCTTTGAACTTTTAAATTTATCATCTTAATTTTCATTAAAAAGCACAGTGAATCACCATCTTCTGTACAGAAATAGAGCTATAGATAGTGGAAAAATAACCTCCAGGTGAAATGAACACTAGGAAGAGATCAGAACTCCTACATCCTAAAAAAGATTTGGGAGTTCTCTTCAAATCAAAAGGAAACATAAAAATCTAACAAATGTTTTACATAAGACATGGCAAAAAAAAAAAAAAAAACATAGATGCTGGTTAGCATCATCTAAAGACAAGATGAGACAGGTTCATAATTCTCTCTCCTCTGAAAGGAATTATTTTTTTAACCTAACAACCTTCTCAATTATATCTGTATCTTCCCAGAAAGCAAAAACATGAAGAGAAACTATAGCGAGTCCTTCCAGCATTTAAATAATATTGAGACTGGTGGTTTGGTTATAGTAACAACCTTTCCCAATCAAATGATCACTGTTGCCCAGCTTTCTGCATCTACATCAATAAACCAAGCAGGCACTAGAAGCCACCTTGCCTTCCCAGTATCCTTATTAAGCCTGATTCAGTTCTTCAGTGGGCATCAGAATGTGGGTTGACAGGTGTTCAGTGCTAACAGAAAGGGACCAATGCAACCAATTCTGCTTATTCCTAGTTTAAAGAATTCCCAGGGAGAGGCCTGGGGTTCTCCAAGAGACTGAACAGACTGATTTACTCTCAACAATTCTCCAGGGCAGCTCTTTAAACCCCCAAGACACAGAGCCCAGCTGAAAAGCTGATATTACAGGGTTATTCAGTCATTCACAAATGTTTATTGATCACCTACTCACTGTTAAACAGTAAGAGGGATTTGGAAGTAAACAATATCCAATTAATACATCAATACATTACAATTAATATATTAATAAAGTAGCAGTGAAATTCTAACAAAGGTTCACCCTTTCTCACCTCCAGAACTACTTACTGTTCCCTCTGCCTCCAACATTCTCTTTCTTGAAATGCAATAAAAACCACGAGAGGTACGCCCTGGTGGCCTAATGGGTTGAACCAGGCACAGTCCATATACATCTCAAGGTCCCTGGTTCAAGACCCAAGGCCTGAAGCGACAACCCAGGATGAACAAATGAATAAAATAAATACACATTTCTTTCTCCTCTCCTCCTGCCTGCTTGCCTACATAACTTCATTCTTTCCTGTCCCTTTCCTTTAAAAGAAAACAAAAACCATAATGAGATATTACTTCCCCAGTGAGAATGGCTTATATCAAAAAGACTAGAAATAACGTGGTAGAGAAGATATGGAGAAAATACCCCTTCATGGTTAGAGGGAATGAAAATTAGTAAAACCTCTTTGGAAAAGGTCTCACAAAGGAAGAGGTTTATGGAGGTTCATCAAAAACTAAAGAAGATCTACCATTATATCCAGCAATACTACTTCTAGGCATATCCCCAGAGACCACAAGAATTCTCATCAGAAAAAATGCAGGCTATGTATTCAAAACAGTACAATTCATAATAGTTATGAGATGGAAGCGGTCTACATGTCTGGCAATAGATGACTAGATAAAGAAGCTGTGGTATATTATACTCAGTGGAATTCTATATAAGCTGTAAGAAAAATTGAAATTGTGTCTTTTGCAACAATCTGAATGGCATTGGAGGTGAGGATGCCAAGCAAACTAAACCAGAAAAAAGACAAATACAGGATGGTTTCAGTCATATGTGAAATAAGAAGAAACAAACTAACAGACAAATCTCAACAAAAACATAGAGGACGCGAGACTGTGGCTACGGGGATAGGGTGGGAGGTTCCGCTGGCGAAGGGCACTGTGTCTGTGCTGGTGGGTGTGAGGTGAAACATACACAGACTGAGGTGCAAATTCAATATCCAAAAAAGTATAGAGTGATGTGAAATAAAACAATCTGAAAAATAAGAACATTCTCTTTCTCTCCTAGTAATTCCTAATCATCCTTACAGGACTCAAATGTCACTTCCTCCTGTGACCCTTCCAGATTAAGTTTGAGGCACTATTATGTACTTCCATGACACCCAAAGTTTCTCTTATTGCAAGATGTCATTCTTTAATGGTCCACCTTCTCTCTGCAATTTTGGGTCATCCATTTTTGCGATCCTTATCTATATTTCCTAGTCCTGCTGTCCATAATACTCACTACATAACTGGTACTCAAAAAACATTTCTTGGCACACCCTGGTGGAGTAGTGGTTATGTGTACTGCCTCTGGCTGAGCAAAGTCCACATACATCCTAAAGACTGGGGTTCCTGTCCTGGGCCAGGCAGAACACCCAAGATAAATAGCTAAACAAAAAAATTAAAGAAAATGCTACTTCTTCCTCTCTTTTCTCTTCCTGCCTGCTTGCCTACTTGCCTTCATTCCTGTCTGCACCTTCCTTAATACACGTGTGCATGTGTGTTTGTGTGTATGTGTGTGTGAACATTTCTCAATGCACCCTGAAGAAGCAGCAGTAGGGTGCAGTCCACATACATCCAAAGACCCAGGTTCATGTCCCAGGCCAAGAGGAACAGCCAGGATGAACAACAAAACAACTAAAATGACTAAAATGTTTCTTCCTCCTCTCTCTTTCTGCCTGCCCACCTCTGTTTGTCTTCATTCCTGCCTGCACCTTTCCTTTAAAAAACAAATTTTTTTTATCTAAAACATGTGGTCATTGCTGACAAAATGAACCAATTTTAACTGATTTCTTAATTCTCATTTACAGTTTTTTAACTGTGAAATTATAACATATGTTAATATTTTTCCTCATTATAACTCCTATCCCTCTGAAAGCAATATACATCAAAGAGACTTATTTAATAGTGCTTCCAGAGAGTCACTTTTTTTTCATTCTTTTTAATTTTAAACTAAGTACTTTATTAAATTGGAAACCTCTTAAAATTAAATCTTCTTTTAAGCATTTTCCCCAAAAGATAAATACTGGCAGTGAAGTTTTATTCACCTTTGATGGGTCATATCTTCTGAGTGTTTCTAAGAGTTTTGGAATTTTTATTCTTGTCTCTTCTTCACAGAAGAAAATCCATGATGAATTTCTGTTATATGTTACAGAAAAGCTGACAAAAAGAAATAGGTTATAGTAATCGCTTCTATAGTGAGTTTATAATAAGGTTTGAAAATGATAAGCCAAAAATAAATGAAGAACATAAAATATCAAGAAATCTAGATTTCCCCTATATTTTTGTTCAACATGTAGTTTCAGTTCTAGGCAGCCCAAATACTAAGAGTTGATAACACTGTTGGAGTCCTTAAAGTTAATTCTTTCCATAACTAAATCAGTTCAGAAGATAGTTAATTACAAATACAAACATCAAATATACATTTTATATTTTAGGAAGGAAATATATTTCATGAAGCACCCTTTAAGATTAAGAATCAGTCACCAAGGTAAATGGTTAATATAGTAATCCAAAAAGTAGAGCTCACATTCACTTTACTTCCTGACTCCGGGGAAAAACACATCTTCTTAATAAGAAAACTCAAGAGTATACAAATGTTCCGACAGAAATGCCAGTCATTTACACATTTCTAGTTTAACATACTGTGGTATCAACGGAAGTATGGTCCACGCGCCTTCCTGCTTAGCCAGCTGATGAAGAAGCAGGACTCTGGGGGGTTCCTAAAAAAAGTTATCGAACAAGAGACATTAAAAAAAATACAATATGATCCTTCCAACTTAAGAAACAAAAGACTCAATTTTAAAGCAGGTATTCCTACACACTTGACATTTCTCTTTTTTCTTCTCTTTAGGAATTACTTAGAAATAAAAGATTTCAGCTGAATCCATACAACCTATTCATCACCCCAACACGAAAGACTGTGCTTAAGATCCCCAAGAGGGGCCGTCAGTGATACCCCAGCTTTGCAAAGGTGACAGAAGGAAAGGGCCATGGGAAGTAGTCAGGGAGAACTCAGAGGTGTAAGTCCAGTTCTGCTATATACACAACTCAGGTAGCACATGGAAAACGCAACACTGATTTGAAAAAACAAAAATCCAATTTACTTGATGCGAAGAAACGTTTTTTTAAACACCATGGTAATGAAGAGCTTGGAGCTTGAGTCTAATTACTAGAAATATAATCCTTAAATATTTCAGACAACAATCATAACAGCACAATGAATTTTCAAATTGTATGAACATAAGAGAAGCTAAGATTCAGAAATAAGACACGACTATGGTTAAATATACATATAGGCATACATATTCATAGTGAGAGAGGTTAATGTTTTAAGGCCATGACTATTAGTTTCTATAAAGCTTTATTCAATATATTTTAAGTTGTTAAAAGTCAAAACCCTCCCCCAACAAACTTTATTCTATTTTATACTAACTAGATCCTGGGAACTTTACGGGCAAAAAACCTTAAGAATAAATCCCTAAATATGTGAAATACTAATGTACTACTATAAATTCCATACCAGTGTTAAAATAAACATGTTTATCATTTAAGAGAATGGTTTTTAATATAAATCTTTGAATCAAATATCAAATAAGCCTCATTTATTTATTGTATAAAATGTTTAGTATACAAATATGAAATGCAAAAACAGTAATCAAAGGTTAAATTCAACTAATAAGGTAGCATGTTACAAAAAGCAAACCTAAAGACTGAATTAGCAGTTACTCAATACATCCAGGGTTTTCTTGCCATTGGTTATAAATAAATATATAGTCATATTTATGAGGGATCACACAAAAATAAAAATTATGTATGAAGAAAACTAATAATGATATTTACATGAAACTGAAATAATCATGGGATCAAGATAATATGGACTAAATAGAAAAGAAACAAAATGTCAAATATTAAAAAAACTTACAAAAATAAGTATCAAGTGAGCTATTAGGTAACAACTAAAATTATAATAATGAAAATTTTATAATAATGGAAACATCTTGATATTAAATGGAAAAACAGACATAGTCTATGTAAAATCAAATTCATATAGGAACAGAAACTGGAAAGAAACCAGAAAAATGAAAATAATTTTATCAAGATGACAGTTATTTCACATATTCTTTAAGTTATTTAATGTAGTTAAAGCATAGTTATTAAAAAAAATTTGTGTGAAAACAATGAATACCCCCCAAAAAATGTTTCCAAACAAGTACTATCTTTCCCAGTTAGAGAACATATCTAAAGGATGTCGAACCTAGACAGGTAACATCAACAAAACGGCCATGAAGCATTTTCCTTCAGAGATGCAGACAGGTTTATAAATGACTTCTGCAAAAGTCATAAAAGTACAACAGCAAAATTTAGTCAGCACAAACCTGAGGTTAAATTTTAGACTAAAATTCTAGGATTATTAGTGTCTTATAGTCATTGCTATATCTATTACCTTTGTTTACTAACTTACATGCCTGGATTTCATATTTACTTCAGTTGGTGAACAAAAGATGGCAATCAAGTTTTCTGAATCCCTAAATCTCCAAATAAAAACATTTCAAAAACCAATGTGCTCTGTTTATAACTACCTCCAAAGATATATGAACACCTTTGTATCAAAAATGTAGTTAAGTTCTACTTTAACACTCAGAAACCTGGTTTTGATTAAGCCAAAGTCACATTAATTTTAAATACATTTTTCACCTGCTAATCCTCAAGATATATATATATATATATATATATATATATGTATATATTTACATAGACACATATAGATGTGTTCATGTGTGAATGCACACAGAGAACCATATACAGATAAACACACAATCATATGCATTAGTACTTCTAAGATAATTTTAAAAGTCACAATAAAACTTTCCATCAAATGATCTTATTTCAGTTCTTACCACTTGGAATTATAGTAAGTTCCTTTTATCTGTTCTAACACTACCAAAAGATTTAGATCTTAAAGCTGCTTTATCACTAACTTACAGTTCCTTTACATGTAAAGCAAGATTTTTAGTAAGTAATTGGATGGATGATTAGGAAGGAACTTTCAAATAAAAATTTAAGAGGAAAGTGAAAAAATCTTGTATTTACCAAGAGTTATTTGAAATAAAAGACACAGTAAAGATACTCATATATAGAGTACTATCTGTTGTCAACACCTATTCATTAAAACATGCTAATATTTTAAAACTAAAATCTAAGGCAAAATTCTAATTCAGTAACAGAGGTAAACATAAAGGGGCTAAAAAAAAGAAGTGCTGGTAAGTCAGTAAACGACATAAAAAGGGGAAAATGAAAACAGTAAACACAGCTCTGTCTCATTAAACCAAAGTTTACACCTTATTTTCATCATTAGCATCTACTGCTGTCCTAGTAAGTACTTCGAAGTCAGAAAGTCAATGATACTTTCAGGGCTTCTTTAAACATATTTATCAAGGTATTTATTCACATTTAAATCCACTAATAATTATTGAGAAAAAATTAATTAAAAACTAAAACTCTAATTTACTACCTGGTTCTGATACATATAAATCATCCTCATTTGGGGACGGGGCTTGATCCTAGAGCTGAGCATTCTAAAAATGCTTTGAGAATGGTAAAACCATTGTTCTTCACAAAGAGGGAGAAATCACTGAAAATGCCAACCTACACATGGCAATAGTATGAATTAAAAAGCTAACATGTGACTATAGATCAAAACAGACTAATATTTAAATTATCAAAATTTAAATAGTCTTTCTTCCTCTCTCTGCAAACAATTCAACTAATTTGACTCCAAGTTTCTGTTCGATTCCCTTGTCAAGATACTGTTTTTCCCAATATTTGTCATTTGCCCATACCCTCATTTAAAATATAAGCCTAATAGTACATGAGTTTATGATCTAATTTACTCTCACTATTCAGTCCAACTACTAAATTAAAAAGCAAGAGTCAAGACATTTGTTCAGTTTTAGGCAAAGATTGCAAAAGATGGAATCTTGTTTTAAAACTAATTGCAATTCAACAATATTTCCAAATTCCAACTATTACGTAGTTCTTAAACACTGAAGTGAGCTTTTAGACCAACAAATAAATTATGATGAAAATTAACATCTGTTTATTGTTATAATTTCTTTGATAAAAAGTAGGTCGCTCTTATGAGGATGTTAATAGAGATATATATTATGTTGTTTGGAACATATATCAGGCAGATTTACTAGCCATTAAAAATCCAGTATTCATTTATGGACCACTAGATTATATTTGATGTTATAATAATATACCTTCAGGAAATCTCTGTCTATACATATGTATTCATTTATTTCCAGATCATTAACTTTCCTAACAAGAGAAAAAGTTACCTCATTATTTATAAAAAGTATTTTCATAAACTATTTTCTTTGAAATACATTACTAAGTACCTTTTTATAGCTCACATAAATCTGTCTTAACCAATCATTCATTCATGAACGGCAGTAAAACTTAGCATTTAAGGACCTGACTTCTGGAGCCAAAGTACTTGATTCAGAATCCTTGCACTATCTCCTCTGAGCTGTGAGGACTTACTCTTACTGTGTATTCCTTAACTTGTCTGTGGCTCTGTTATCTTGTCTCTAACATGGAGATTACCAACAGTCCTGGGAACAAGTGAGCTAATAATACATGCCAAGCACTTGGCACATGATAAGCATGCAATGGTTAATCTCATTATTAATTTTACTGCATTTGTTGAAAAACTTCTAAGTGCCAGGCTTTATTTTAGAAACACAGTAAACCATCCTCCTAACCCCCGCGGCTAGGTGGCCAATGTGCAGGCTGTGAAAGCTGTGGACCTGAGCTTGAGCCCCGGGGCAGGGGCGGGAAAACAAATAAATACACAGAAACTCAGTAGGGAGTTATAAAGTTAGGACAGACTCCCTGTCTCATAATCCAGTGATAGAGACAAGCAATAAGCAAATAAATCGAGCATATAATGTGAAATAAATAGTGTAAAAAAGACAGGTGAAGTGACACCTGTGGACTGGACACTGTTTACTAACATACTTATTTTCACACATTAGTAGCACCCATCTGCTGCCCAGGTGAGTTGGGCCCCATCTCGGAGTCAGAAGGCAGCAGAGCATAAAGAAGAGGCTGTGGAACTGATTCAAATAGAAATACAGTTCTAGCTACCCTATTTATTCATGATGAAAACAAAAAGAAGTCACTCGGTCTCTCTAAGCCTGTTTCCTCTCTGTAACAATGGAAAGTCAGTAACTACGAGCTAAAGTTAAATAAGCTCTTACTTGAAAACAGCACAGTATAGTAGATTGACATTAGCACCAATAAAGGATGACAACACTCAACAGAAGCCAGCTGTGATCACAACTGTAGCTTCCAACTCTCTGTCTGCTTTAGACCCTGGGTCCGTACATTAGCTGTCTCACTGGTACCTCCAACTCTACCTTTCCAAACATGAACTTAGAGCGTCATTCAACTTTTCTTCCATCCATTCACTAATATCCAAGGAGAACCAGGATTTACTGCCTTCATCAGTGGGAGTCCTCACAGCTGCCCAGTCTAGCAAACGTACTATTTCCTCAAGTTTCAGTTCAACTTCTCTGAAATTTCCAGAAAGGGTTGGCTGCTTCTTGGCCTATGTTCTCACAGTGTCATGTTGATGTCAGTTCCTGCAACAACCTGCAGTATTTTCCCACCAGAATGAGCTTTCCGGAGAGAGAGCACCATCTACAATGACTGACCTGGGAAGAGGCTGCCCTGTTGGGCATCACCCACCATAGCCACTGTCTACAAGGAGTAATGGCAACCTCCACATGCTTGCATGCACTGGCACTTAACTTGGTCCCCACACCACCCCAGTCACTGCTAGATACTGGGCAAAGATGTCACCACCAGAGGAGTGAGTTCTAAAGTGACTGGCTTCTTTAGGTCCCTGAGATGCCAATGTCTGACCTGATATTCCCAGTTGGCCAAGCACTAGATCTCAGCAGATTCTTGCAGGGCAGAGCTCTCTGGTACAGGAAAAGAGTACAAATGCCAGGCAACTAAAAGAGAGACAAGGCCTTCCACATGGTGTGAAAATTCATCATTGCTGACCAATCCCTCTGAGAAGGTGACCTCAGCTCAATGTTCTATTTTCTCCTAGGGCATCTCGTCCAGGCTCTTGAATAGATTAAGCATTCAATAGAGATCTATTAGATACAGGGATGAGTAAACATTTGTTCAAAAGCAACATAACAGAGTCTCTAGGTTTATAAATAACTAAATGTAATTACTTAACACCTATCAATTTACCACAAAAAAATGAATTTTTAGTAAATAAAGATCCAATTGCTCCCAACTAAATGGAAAAGTTTAGTGACAGAAAGCAACAGGACTCTCACAGCTAACCTTTCACTCAAGTACTTCACACTGTCTCCTTGGCAATAAAAATGTTCTAAAAATAGGAAACACAAGGCCATCTTTCTTCAGCTTCTTCGCACTAATCTATGAAAGGATTTACTCTCACTTTTCTAGCTTATTTTATGGAAATGAGGATTTTTTTAAACTATTAGTTTTAATAAGCCAAAGTTTAACTATCTCAAAAAAACAGTAATGTTCAAAACGTTCTGTAAAGAAGCAAAAGAATCAATTATTTGTAAGGTTGAAATCCTGCCAGGTTTAAATAAAGTTCACACAACAAAAGAAGGCAATTAAATTAGGAGTGTCTGCTCTTTAAAAAAAAAAAATCTTTTTAGGGCTGAGAAGGGTGGGAAGTTCAAAGTAGCTATTCTGACTCCATTTGGCCTGAAGCAGAAAATGCAATCCAACATCTACCTTAAAATGTTATTTATAGCTGCATCACCTCCCTCCATCAAAAGGAACTTTCATAAGCATATACCCTACTGATCTGTTTTTCTGTATTTGCTGGTTGCATTGAAAATGGAACCATAATTTATTCATGATTCTGCCATATCTCAGGTCCTGCCTTCAGTTCAACTCCTCTTGTTCTCTTCTCTCTCTGCCCTCACTCCTTCCATAGTGGTTTACTTCCCCCTCCCCATTCAGTGATTCCCCCAACCAAGCATGACCCCTGCCCTGGACTAAGGTTAAAGTTCACACTTTAGAGTCTTCAGAATGGTGCCCAAATTCATGTTTACTGGAACGCACTATAAAGCAAAACAAAACCAAAAAAGGTTCAATAGTGCTTCTCTCCTTTACTGCTTCCAATCTAATCTTACTTTGAAATTCCTTTGGAGAGCATTTATGGTCTCCGTAATTTTAGATAAGTGTTAATACTATTATGAAGCTACTGTACAAATTGTAGGATCCCCTTGGTAACTGGATCCCCAGGTCCCAAAAGAGAGAAAAATAAGTCTCTGAAATGACAACCACGCCAACATAACATAAACCCAAGATGCTCCAATGGATGGAGTCTTCCTGCTGGTGGAGTCTTCACCTGTGACTGAGCTGTTGCTCTCGTTTCATCTAACAAACAAAATATAAGAATTTTCACAGCACATCTTGGTGAAGTAGCCACCCCAAGTCAGCACAGTCCACATACAGCCCAAGGACCCAGGTTCATATCCTGGGTCCGGGAAGAACAACAAAGATGAGCAATTAAATAAAATAAATAAATACTTCTTCCCTTCCTCTCTCTTCCTGCCTGCCTACTCTCCTCCATTCCTGCCTGCAACTTTCCTTAAAAAAAAAAAAAAAAAAAGCAACTTCACACAAGCATCCACTCAAGATGTTTAGAAAGGAATTTTTTGACATTCAAAAAACAAAAGTCAGCAATTGACACATAGATGCTATGCATAGTAGGCATTTAAAACAAAATATACTGACATGAGATCATCACACAAACATTCCTCAGGGATTTCTGTGAGCCTCACCTCCATTTGGCTTTTGTTCATGTACCACCTCTTTAATTTAAAGCCAATCTTTATAACACATTACTCTTCTATCTATAATACAGGGGTTAAAAAAAAAAAAAAACTACTCAGGAAAAAAACAGCAATTCTCAAATTTTATATTCTTATGTCTACAGATTTATATCAGGAACCCCATATTCATCAACTGCGTCCCCCATCTCACCAATCTCAATTCCCATCCGTTTCAATCTAAAAAGATCCCTATTCTACTGCTAACACATGCTCTACTCGTCCCCCAAACTGTGCCTCCAAAAATTCCAGTTCCCACCTGGCAACCTAAAAGTAAGTCTTAACAATTCATGCCTTCATCTTCCAGAAATACATTCCAAACTGATATCCCTCCAGCTAATTTTCCATCTTTCCTACCCAGTTTGACAAGTCTTCCTTCTTTTTCCTCTCACACTGTGTTTCACATGCACAATTAGGTCATACATAATATTAACTCATGCTTTTTACATACTGTTCTGTTTCTTAAACAGCTTCGAAATGTGCACTGTCTCTTGCTAGGGTCCCATGTGTTTGTTCTTTTATTTTCAAAACTACTTAATATAACTATACATTCCCAAATGAAATTTATTGAATAAAAATTTTAATCAACTTATTCTGGACAACAAATTTCTGCTTAATGATAGTCATTTATATTACAAAAGAATTACTATCTATATATTATAAGCAACTGAAAGAACTAGAATGTCTTTGCTGATTTCTTTCTAACTCTTTGCTCCATAGCAGTCTAGAATGGTAAAATCTGCTGGGCTATTGATTAGAAGAAACAAACAACACTAAACTTCAAAACCATTATAAATTATATTATAAGCTTCAAAACTGAAGATGGGAATGACAATTTACAATCACCACAAATATTTTAGAAAACAGGGAAGACAGTTACACCACTCTAATAATCACTCCAAGTACAATATTAAATTTCAGACAGAAAGTTCAGGCTCGTTTTTATATTCACATTATAAGGATGAAGAATGTTGGTGTTTTTAATAAGACCACATTTTAGCACCTTGAGGCAAAACAAGCTTAAGTAATGACTTGCAGAAGCAAAAAGAACAGCTAGAAGCAGATGCATAATCACAGAAACCATTAAATTTTTGCACCTTAATTTTTGGCAGATTTCTTAGTCAAGAGCAACTCGACAGGAGTAATGAATAAATAAACAGCAGCTCTAGACATCTGGCACTGTGGGAGGAATACATATTTTAGGCTATCAGATAAATATTCAAATGATAAGACTTAACTGCTGATTCCTCCCTCACTAAGCAACTTCCGTGAAAGCTAATGGTGGAATAATCTATGGAAGAACCTAAAATCACAACCTGAAGATTTCACAGTTCAGGTCCCATGTGACATGAGATCCTGTTCCATTAGAGGCACAGCACCCGCATGTCAAACCTCCTCGGAGAAGCCAGTATCCTCCTCCCCACACACAGCACTGGGGACACCCTGACAGCTGAAAGAGACTCTTTCTCAGCGATCACAGCTGATGACTGAGCTGCCATTCTTTTGCAAGAAAATGCCCATTTCTTAAAACATGTTCCATTTCATTTTTAACAAGGGAGTCATACCTGCGTTGAGTGACTTTGCCTCTCAGCATTTAATTCTCTGAAATTAATCTTATTTCTAAGTATCAAGTAGAGTTGAAAACTCTAAAAACATTACTGGCCATTTCAACTACCAAAAGACTCAGTAATAAAATAGGAAATGACCAATTCATATGAGTGCAGTCTGGATCTTGTGGCAAATCAAATGCCAGTTTTGTCATAATTATTTCAGTACTCATAGCTGGCTTCTATCCTAGGAAAGAATTTCAAAATAAGAGGGAAAAAAAAAACTATCTTATAAATAAAAGGTTTTCTTATTGATTTAGCTTAGACTCTATTTATTATCACAGAAATTAAAACTGGGGGAAAGGGGTTTGCTTAATGATACTGCTTAATTACCTGTCTTTAAATGTAAAACCAATACTGCCACCTAGTGGCAACCGCAGTCACCTACTAGAAGATTGTCTAAATGAAAATAAAGGGATGATAAAAATTAAGTACTGGCATACCAAAATTAGACAGAGCCATAAGAGAAAGTACTACAAAAGTTAAATGCTTTATATAAATGGAAATGTTTCCTATGGTTGAGGAGCTAAAAACAACACGTCAATGACAATAGTTTCTCATACTACATGTGTGTAGCATTACTCTAGGTGCAGGGGTGAGACAAAGAGAAGGCAGGTATAGCTTCTCTCCAAATTCAGAGGCCTAAAGGACAAAGGGAACTTCAGGGGATCCCATTTGGAATGCCTAAATAGTGCTTGTGGACAAAACATCCCTGTGGACCAAGTTGACAAGGAAAGACATGGGAGAGCCATGTCAGCCACTACTATGTATGTTTCTGACTCCAAAACCCACCATCCTCTGACCAAAATTTTCTCCTAAGTTTAATATCCAGCCTCGAGCCGCTGACACCTCATCTCAGAACTGATCTGTGGAAACCTGAAGCCATCCTCACCTCATAAACCTGCGACCCTGTCTTCAGCCTCAGAGGGTGTCCCGCCCCACCGCAGTCCTGCCCGGGAGCCCTACCTGGCTTCTCCTTCCATCCAGTCTCCCCAGATCCTGGCCCAATGTCACCACCATCACTAGTATCGCTACACCCCTCCCCTAGCTCAGCACTTCTCAAACTGCCTGTGATGAAAGAGCAGCAGCATCCAAGATGCCCAGATAGGGCATTAGACTCCCTGTCCCAGTCTTGACTCTTAAAGGTGTCCTCCTCACAGTCACGAGATGGCTGGTCTTAAAACCAAATCTGACCAGGTGGACACCCTAACAGCTCTCCTGAGGAGTAATGCTCAACTGGGGGCACTTTCAGTTAAGGAGCTGAAGGGCTGTGAAGCAGATGTTCCTGTATGTACTTTCACAGGCCAGAGATACTAAATGTCTTGGCTAGCAAAGAAATATTTCTCAAAATGCCAGTGCTGCCCCCTGAGAAAGGACCAGGTCCTCAAGAGACAGGCCACTCCATTGTGGTCAGGTCCCCGCCTCCCTTTCCAGGCTGCAGCCCACACTGCTGGCCTCTCCTTCGTGTGCCTCCCAGGACAACACACAGCGCCCACACATACCACGCTCCTGCTCTCACCCGCTGTCTCCCTGCTGCCGACCTACAGGCCCTCACTCGCACCCAGTGAGCACCTGACTTTTTGTACTGTGGTAACAACACTTAACATGGGTTCTATCCTCTTCACAAACTTTAAACAGTGTACAATACAGTATTGTTGACTGCAGTACAGCTCTATAATGCAGATCTCCAGGGCTTATTCTTACTTAATTGAAACTGTATGCCTACTGATAATTCCTCATTTTTCCCTTCCCCAACCCCTGGTAACCAACATTCCAGCCTTTCATTTTAGAAATTTGACTGCTTTAGGTAAGTGGACCCGCACAGTCCTTGTCTTCTGTTTGCACTTCCAGCTTGCTTTGAAAGTGCATGTTTCCATTCACAATAGCTAAGAACTGGAAACCACCTGAGTGCTCAATGTCAGATAATGGATAAAGATGTGGTACAGACATACAATAGAATACTACACAGCCCTTAGAAGAGAAGAACTCTGTCACTGGAATCAACATAGATGCATCTAGAGGGGATTATGCTGTGAAATAAGTTAAAAGAAGAAAGATAAATACGAGATGGCTTCACGCATAGATGGAAAGTGAATATAATAAAACGAAGAAACAGACAAATCAAAACCAACCCTTGGACACTTGTAATAGAAGTGAGGTTACCAACAGGCAACAGGATGGGGTGGCTGAGCCCACTGGACACTGGTGAAGAACACTTGGTGACGTGGTGGAGGTAAGGGTGAGCTGACATATATCTGAGGAATGGGGAACCTGCACAAATGGGGAACCTAGACATATGAGTTTATTTCAACCTGTAAAGTCAAAGTTACTGCAATAAAAATATTTAAAAATTTTTCAAAAGTGCATGTTTACAGGCCTGTCTCCTCTCCTGAACCCGCTGTGGGTTTTGCATACATGGAATATGCCTTGCCCATTATATGCCCATAATAGCGCTGTAAAATGAATATGCAAATGAATGAATGACTATAAATATGTCTCCAGACCAAGTGAGTCCTTCATGTGTGAACAAAATCCTGACTTTAGCAGAAATGTCAACTTGTCTTCCACTTTCCATTCCTACCTTCTTCCTTTCAGTGACTAGATCACCTTGTGTTTGGAGTGGATTCCAGGCCGCCAACTAGATAGCACCTTATCCAGTCTAGATGGACCCACATGATTGCTCTAGATGACAGCGTTTAAAGAGATACACATGGGCACTGTTTGTCTACATACACTGAAATGCAGATGCTCAGGTGGTAAGTCAGCTTCCACCCTGCAGGTGAATGAAGACAAGGCACCTCGGTCCACAATAAAGTAAACCAGCAAAGGAACCTGGAGCAGAGCTGCCTGCTCCCAGGAGTCCACCACTCAAATATTTTTGAGGGGAAGTATCTGTATACTCCTTAAGTCATTGTTATGTTGTGTTAAAACAATCAAATTAAACAAGTAAAACAACAAGTAAATATTTTGGCTCTTTTCCATGTCATCTCTTAGCGATTCACTTAATCCTGAGATCATATTTTCCCCTAGCACCAATTCATATTAACATCTTTTTCCTAATCTTCTACCTGAGGTCTGTGGTTTCAATGGAAGAATAATAGTTGTTATATTTAATATGAGAGGGGTTGACATTATCAATTTAAGAATTTTAAAAATTGAATCAGTTAAAAGAAATTAAAGCAAATTTTCATTTTCATTCATTCCATTTCTTCTGGACACAGCTCAACTGCCATATGTTGACTACCCACTCTATCCAAGGTGTTATGAAGGAAACAGAAGGAGCAGAAGCCAAAGTGTCTGCCTTAAATGAGCTTGTGAGGGCGGCAGGGGAAGGCCAAAAGTGAACATACTATACGAGAAATACAAAGAAACTTCATAATAGAAGTCAAAAGAAAAAAGGAAAAATTAGTTTATCATTTTCAGGGATTCAGTTCAAGTAATATTCACTGAGAACTCAGGCTCAGGACATGCAAAACGCTATCCATGCTGTGAAGAATCCAAAATTTCTAAGACATAGTCTCTGCTCTCAACATTTACTTGTAATAACTGAAAGAGGCATAACAAATAGTAATACTAATTTGTAGTAAAAATAGACCATCAAAATTAGAGCATGACAAAGAATAGGAACCAAAGAGAAAGCCAGTTACTGCTGCAGATGAAGAAAGGGCACGGGCGTCATGAGGACACCGGAGCCGGGGAAGAAGATGAGTGTCAGCGTGGGCAAAGCCACAGAGACATCAAAAGTGATGCTGGGAGCTGTAAGAAGCTAACAATTACTAGAAAAAATAATCATAAGTAAAAAGGGGGAAATGAAGCTGGGATGCTGACAGGGGCTTTAATTAAGATGCTTTGGGGCAAGCATCTTGGCAAGAGGCAAGCAGCATCGGAGTTCCGCTGCTCCGTGGCTTCCACACCTCTCCGCTGCCTGCCCCGTCACCACAACTCCTGAGACTCAGAGAAGCACCAACCCACAGATTCTTCATTCCCAAATACTACTGTCAAGCTCAGCTTAAATGGGAACCTGTAACCATCCTCCCCCGGAGCCTCCAGTCAGGTCTACGCATCCAGTGGTCTTCTACCCAGTCCCAAGCAGCACCTCCCAAGTCTCATTTTCCCAAAAGGGAAGAAAAGGCTTTCTTTTCTTTTCTTTTTTTTTTTTTTTTAAAGGAAAGACACAGGCAGGAAGAGAGGAGGAAGTACCTTTTTCATTTATTTTATTAAGTTGTTCATCTTGGTTGTGCCCCCAGCCCCAGGATGCAAACCTGGGTCCCTGGGATGTAAGCGGATAGCATCCAACCATTACTCCCCCAGGCTGAGCCAGGAAGGAATATTTTTAATTCATATTTCCTCCTACCAAAAGGTACCCACATGCTTTATCCCGACTATAAACCAAGTCCAGAGGGCACTGTCCTGTCCCAAGTTTCTCTGGAAGCTACACTTCCCAGAAGAGTGAAGAGAAAAGGTGGATAAGAGAGCCAGAGTGAGTACTCTGCATAAAAAAGGAGTGGATAACTAGTAGAAGGATGGGGATAGCAAGAGTATACTCAAAACTGGTCTTGGGTGGCAAAGGAGGTAATTATCCACATTAATGGTAAGGACTACTAGTATGGATCAAAAAGGGAAATTCCACAATCTAAAACCCACAGGTGGGCCTCTCTGAGATGGAAAGTATTTTTCCGAGAGCAAGGACACATGCAAGTACATAGAGATACATGAAGTGATATTTGATTTTATTCTGGGTTATCAATGACTATACATTTCAAGGTCATTGCCAAGGCCTGACTGAGCTAAATCCCAATAACGCTGACCTGGAACTAAGTGAGAAGCTATTTGGGCTACTGGGTCCCCACCTCCCTGAAGCAGCCTGTCTTCACTCCACTGACATCTCTACCCGCACAGAGGGGAGAAGCCCAGCCCAGCCCATCCGGGCTGTGCATGTCGGCCTCGCTGATAAACTCAGGATAAGATTTAGTAAAAGAATATCTCCAAAAGTTGGAATTCAGACAAAAAAGAATTTTAAACTCATCAAGCTGCTCCCACCTCCAATTATGAAAACACAGTCTGATTACTGCATGTGAATCCCTCTTCAAAAGCTTTGATGCTCTACGTAGAGGAACCAAAGACCTGTCCTTATATGGGTGTGGGGAGTTAGGATGGATTTTATAATTAAAGATTAAGACCAATACACTTTAGTCTCAGCAGAATCTTAGCCTTGAGAATCTTTAAGGCTGCAGATTTTTCCATGGATATTTGCAACCCTCTATTTCCCAGCACCCACCAGTAGAAAGAAAGCAATCGCAAACCTACACATTTCCTGTCAAAGAGTCTGTGCTGAGAGGACCAAGAGATAGCATTTATTTACAGAAGAGCACTTCTGTCCTGAAGGCTGTAACATTATAGTGTAGGCAGCTTGAAGGAATGTTTTGGCTCTGCTAGAGACTAGAACCTATATGGCTCTACGGACGTTAGCTCTTCCTCAACCCAAACCTCCAGCATTATTTAGGCAGCTTTTAAATTCTGTTCATGCCTATTCAAACATTATTCAAATGTACTTATATGTGACGGTCTTTCTCTCCATAATCCTTCTAAGATATTACATTATAAATCAAATTAAAAGTTCAATTAGTGATATCCAATTAAAAAACAGATTAAGAGAGTCACAGAGGAAGCACCCCACTAAGGTTAATGAAAATGTTACTTCAACATGAAAACTGCCTTAGAACTTGTTACTGAAATTTTGAACATTAATTATCTCCACTATTTTAGGTTCTACCTTTAAAAAGTTATTCTTACCACTGCATTTTATCAAGTTTTATGACAAAACCACAAAAATCCTATACGATTACATAATTCTCTTCAGTTAAAAATATATATAATGTCTAATATGATGCTTTGAGCATTAGAAATTGACTAGAGTATTTTAAATATTAAACAATAAACAAAATTAATCAAAAGATGTATTCTCCTCTAAATAAAATCGATTCTCTACAGATCAAGTGCTTTAGAGAACATATATGTATCAAGAATAAATAATCAGCAAATATTTTAAGCCACCTCTACATACCTGTGTAAGATGTGCAGCCTGCTTTAAGATGCTTTTTTTTAACTGTTCTGCTCTCTTTGCATGAAAAGAATTACTTTGACTCTGGATGACAAATACAATTCCTTTTAAATCTAGAACCAAGATAAAAAAAAAAAAAAAAAAAGCATTTTCAGGTATTTATTTTTTTCACAGCAGAAATAAACTTGAAAACAAATTTAAAGGAAAAAAAAACAGCTACAAGGCAAGACTTCAGGCAATAAAGTCTTAGGGGGTGGAATCAATTTACATGTAATTCTAGTGACAAAATTTCTCTTTTTAAACTGATCTCAAAACTTCCTTCCTAGAAGTTTTAGCAAGTAAATAAGCTCACTGTACTAGACAAGTCTGTGGTAACAAACTGTGATTTTTGCTCTTGCATCTGTCAAAAAAATAATAAGTAAATGTACAAAAATATGAAAATATCTAGAACACTAGCTTCCCTCATAGCTGAAAATTCAAAGTTTGCAATTAGCCTTTTAACAATTCATACATAATCTGACACTGTGTTCCTACCTGTTGGGGGTAAACTGTATGCCCCAATCTTCATATGTTGAAATCCTAACCCCACAGGCCTCAGAATATGACCATATTTGGAACTGAGTCTTTACAGAGGTAATCAAATTGAAGAGGTCATGAGTACAGGCCCTTGTCCAGCATGACCAGTGTCCTTATAAAAAGAGGAAATGTGAATACAGACACACACGGAAGATGACATGAAGACAAGGAAGAGAGCCATCTACAAGCCAAGAAGAAACCAGCCTTTCAACACCAAGACCTTAGATTTCCAAGCGCCAAAACTGTGAGATAAAAGTCTACTGTTTAAGCGACACAGTTGGTGGCACTTTGTTTCAGCAGTCCTAGCAAACGAGCACACTACTTCAAGAATGTGCTGGATGGCCCTTTAGGGTAATATTCAGCAGGACTGCCTATGGCCCATGAGTCCAGGAGTGCTTGTAAATAAATAACTCAAAAATCCCTACTCTTCCTCACAAGGCACCTAGCCAAGATTAAGTGTTATCTCTAGAAAAACAGCCACAACGCCATAGCAGCAAGGTTTTAGCAAAAGTGTTGCATAAAAGTTCATCTACAACACTGACAGTATTTGCCAGCCCACCAGAGAATTGCTTCGAAGTGGCCAGTGTTTTCACAGCGGCTAGAGGGGAGGAAGCCCTGCCATGTATGTCATGCCCACCTCATCAGAGAGGCTGGTTGTTCAGGCCCCCACACAGAAACACATTAGCCTCCTCAGATTCCAAGCTTGAAATAAATTAAATAGGAACAGTCTCTCTGTCAGTACTCTGCCAACAGACAGGAGGGTTGGCAGAAGACAGATGTCACAAAAATTGTGGCCTCCAGCCAGGCTGACAGCTAATGAAGTGGGGACCTTCCCTACCATGAGCTTAACACCTCTACTAGGACACTAATTCGGTATTAATTTTATTCCATTATTTTTTATAGTTCTTATGTTCAGTTCCATAGTTCCATTCATTTATCCATTCACTCCAATATTCATACAATAAACAGCTCCACAGAGTGCTATCTAGATTCTAAAAATAACTCAAAGTGCTCTTTGGTTAAAACTCAATAAAAAATGTAAAAGGAAATGCTAAGCAACCTTCTGAATATGACCTAGTTCCTTTTCTGTAGGAAATATATATATATATATATATATACATATACATATATAATAATATACATTCCCCATACCTATCTCTATTTTAAATCAGTGTCTTGGCTATAAATTGGACACATGGAAAAGTTTAAGTGGGTGCCTTATACTTCAAGTGAAATGTAATCTTCAGTCCACTACATCTGAAACATTAACATAAAATGGCATAGCAAGAGAGATGTTATAAAGATTTATTTTTGAGAATGGAATAAATAAACTTGAGAGAATAATTTTTGCAAAATTTAATAAAGTTGAAGGAAGATGCACATTCCCAATGACCCAGAAATTTCACTCCTATTAATCATTCTAGAGAAACTGTTGCATGTGTGTCCATGGCTGTAGAACAAGAATGCTCACAGCAGCTTTGTATAAAAGGAAAAAAATCGGGGGCAATCCAAAGTCCTGCTAACAAGGTGTACAAACTGGAGTACTAAATAGCAACAAAAATCAACTAGCATGATATATATATATACATATATACACACACAAATATACATATATATGTATATATGCATATGTACATACATGTACCTCCGGGCTGATATCGTAGACGAAGCCTACAGACAGAATGCTGGGGGGTGGGGGGAGTCAGGAAACAAGTTGCAAAGGAATAACTATATAAATCAATGGTTTGCAAAAATATAAATACAAATATATAATATATATATACATTATATATGCTCTATATGTACTGCATATGTGCAGAGGATATGAAAATTTAAGATACTACATGAGAATGATAAATATCAAATCAAGATAATGGTTAAAAGACTACAAGTGTTCATAATGTTCTAGTTCTTAAACTAGGTGTAAGACACATAGGTCTTTGTTACAACTTTCTTTGTAGATTTTAGTATGTTCAAAATAAATCATAATAAAAATTTTAAAAGACTAGATCTATCTGTCCGAAAAAAGGTAAAAGAGTAGGTCCATGTCCAGAGGTTAATCCTCTGGTCACCACAGTAAAGCACTCCTGTCACTCCTTCTACCAAATCAGCAAAGCTCCCACTGTTCTTCTTACCAAGACAATACTTCTCTCATGCAGGGAAGAGGCTTTGCAAGAAGAAAGAAAAAAAGTTCTCCCCTTTTCCTATACCTGGGTCATGTGCTGTGAGTCGTATTTGTTTCTTCTCTTTTTAACAGGGCTACCAAGAAACCATCACCTTCTTTTTTCAAATGCTTCAATCACATATACTATGTGCGCTCACTCAGCAAACCTGATCTCCAGTAAGTGCAAGGCTCTGAGATACAAAGATGAACAAGTGCAGGCCCGGAACCTGTGTCTGAGTTGGATTCAGGAGACAGGCTGCTACCACACAAAGCCAGAGCTGACCACAGAGTACTAGGAAATCCACAGGGAGCAGGGTGGGAGAATGTGCAAGAGATTCTGGGGGGTGTTCCTTGACTTTCCTTTCGAAAACAGCAGTTTTCTGCAGACTCTGGCCAGAAAGAAGCAGATCGGTGGCAACGAAAGAAGTAGGGTTACGTGTTATCACAGAGCCCACAGCCCACCTGATCTCTGCAGCATCCTGAGTGCATGCCCAGTGCGTCTGTCAGACATTTCTCAGAAAGGATGAAGGGAACAGTCAGTGATAAAGAGAGAGAGCTAGGTCAGCCAGACCATGAAGGATTCGTATGCCATGCCAAGAGGCTGTGACGCAGATCAATAGCTTTCAAACTGGGGAGGGCCTCAGATGCCATCTGAGGTAGGGCAGGCTCTTCTGAGAAAAGATGAGGATACTGAGTCCTGGGGACAACTCAGAGAAGGGGTGGAAGGGCCTTCTCAATAGAGGGAACAGAGAGGGTTTTTGATAACTAGTGGGGTTTAAGGTCCTGAAAATACTGAGTTAAGTACAGCTAAGGAACAGAACACATGTGGGAGAATTGCCAGTGATGTGGCTAAAAAGGAAGGATGAGCCCAGTCCCTATAACCCTGATAATGAACAATAAGAAATCACTTTCATCCCATTCTGTTTACCCTCATTCCAGAAAAGAACCAGGTTAATACAGTTTAGTGCTGCAAACAGATTACCCACTTAAATTTCTGCTGTTTTTTTTATAACATCACCAAGAAATTAAATTTTCTGACACATATCTTGAGCCTTCCCTAACTGAATCACATTCTGGCTGAGTTTAGATGCCAGGGCTCATCTTGGAAGCTTCCTTCTCTGTTTATGCCATCCAACCTCTGAGTCTTAGGCTCCCCCTGCCCAGTCAATGGAGCTAAAGAAGACAACTCCACTATTTCCTTATCACTTTGGTTATGCTTCCCCAACTCGCTGCAATTTGCCTTTAGCAAACATTGTCACAACTCAAGACAGATCGTCATTGTCTCTCCTCCAGGAATGTGCGATAAATGGGACATACACCAAATGCCTGCCAATAATGATGAGCATGACGGGCTAGAAAGGGAAGATAAAGAAATTAGTCAAGGATACAGAAAGGACTGATACGGTTCTAAAACTAACGGTAAGCTGCGGAGAGCATTAAGAAAAGGCAAAAGAACCAAAGAGCTGGTTAGAAAAGGATCCCTGCAGGAGAAATACTTCTTTGAAACTAAAAGAAATCAAAGGCTCTGTATTTCTTCAGTTGCTGAGTACCTACCAGGTACAATAATCTTCCCTAGTCAGAAATTACCTAGGAACATCACACTGGTATGTTGTGTGTGTTTCTGACATTTTTCTGATAAAAGATAAATAACAAGCCATCTTATGACTTTAGGCTGAGAGATAAATATACATACACACACACACACACATATACCATGCTTGGCTTAGTGAGAACAGTTGACCATTAGTGATCTATTGATTCAGCAGTGAGCTGAAAGTGGGGGAAAGGCTGCCCTGCCCTTCAAGCCTGTCAATCAGCCCTGAATATTGTGTGACTGTCTGCTAAGTACTGCTCCTAATGGGACAGGAACCTAGTAATCAATTGGTCCTATAGATTTGAATTAAGATTGTGGCAAATAAGCACACTGGGTCATTTTTAGATCAACTAAAACCATATCTATTTGCAATTGCAAGGATACAGATTAACTTGTCCAAGGTAAATTGGTGCCTTTAAGTCCATGTTTCAGACCAAAGTCGTTAGTTCATTTAATAACCATTAACTACATAGAGATGCATCAACTGCTATAAAATAAACACACAAACGCCCAAACCCACAAGGGTTGGTAACTGAGACAAAATCTCCACATTGGGAGGAGAGGCTGAGCTGCACAGAATGTTTTAACAGAGAGGAAAAGCAACAAACCAATGTGGTTCCTTAAATACGATTGATCTCAGAACTCGAAGACCCAAACCCATGTCCCCAGGGTCCCCTGTGCTCCCTGGCAGCAGGGGCACCCCTCAGCACAAGCCATCCTCCTCCTACCACCCAGGAGAACCTGCTTGCATTTCTAAGCAACTCGAAATCCAGGAAAGGAAGGTCTAGAAGGGAAAGTGTCCCTCCTTGCTCCTGTCCAAAGTCTCCTTGGCCGATCCTGGATGACTGACAAAGTTCACAGTGTTGGAGAGATTCACACCTACCCACAGAGGTAAGGCCTTACTCTCCCATCAACACACTGGGGCATGTTGTCCATGGAATTAAAAAAAAAAAACTAACTCACAGTTACATCCCTGAAGATGCTTATCATATACTAGGGAGAGAAAAGATGTGTTTGAAAGTGATTACAATTAAGAGTGTACATGGGATGTGATGAAAGTACAGCGTGTCTGCAAAGAAGCAAGGAGTAACTTCGACACCAGAGATCTTGGGACAAGTATGACAGAAAAGGCTGTCGGTGAGCTGCCCTGCAGGGAAAGTGGTACCTGAGAGTCAATGAGTGGCAAACCTGGCTTCAGGTAGAAGAGGGAATGTACAAAGGTCACAGCTTACCTTTTGTCCCCACTAAGTATAGGCTCCTAGTAACAGACTCTGTCTTATTCATCTCTGTAGCCTGCACGTGCCCAACTGACACAGTAATCTGCCCTTGTTGGAAACTCAATAATTATGGCCAAGGGAGTTAAAGCCAACATATTAGTGGTTTCTTCAATACCTCTCTTATTTCAATAGGTCAATCTGAAAGTATTCTCCCAATGTCTTCATGAAGATAAATGTTAAGCTGGATCAAAGAGAGAATATTTGAATGACAGTATTTATCCCATCAATAAAACCAGACAGAAAATATCACAACACCGAAATAGCATTCATAAGAATTTATATACATGTTTAAGTTAAAGATAAATTATTACTTACCTATATCATGCTTTCCTGAAATGCCACTTTTCTCCAAATTCTGTGTTTTAAATGAAAGAGAAAAAGATAAGTCTTATAACAAAGCAGCAATACATCAAATAAATATGTATGTTTTACACTAACATTTGGGGGAAAGCCACTGGAGATGAGAGCTTAAAAATTCTTGCCTGAAGAAACAGAACACAACCTAAGAGGGAAAAAAGGGCAGCAGCAACATCCTTCTATGTCAAGACAGAAGGCTGTGTGGGGGCTTTCCCATGTGATATGGAGTAAGTCACCCCCTTGAGCTGAGGCTCTTTCCTCTGATGTCAAGTGGATCTAGCAATTTCATTGTTCTTGGGAGGGAGGTTTGAAAACCTTGTAAACTCTGAAGTATTTTTACCAGCATCAGAGATAGCATCCATTCCGGAAATGTGCACCTCCTGGAGATGAGCTCTGCTGACTGCCGTCTGTCATCTTGGGGCTTAGACGTGTGTCATGGAGGATGCCACCACAGGTTCTCTCCTACCTGAGAAGCAGCCCTGGGGTCCGAAATAGGATCTGGAGGTGGTCAGCCTCAGTCCATGAGTATTCAGGACATCAAAGGGCCACCTCAGAGCTGTAGCCACAGAAATCCAGACATGGACACAGAACTGTCTGCTGCCAAGCCTGATAAAATCAGGGGAGGAACTCTCAAAAGATTTCTCTGACAAAGTGCAAAGTGTCCGCAGCTAAATCTGCCATTTTCATTGTCTTCCCCAGCAGACAAGGAAGGAATTTTCTCTCTAATTGCCCTTTTCTGCTTTCAACAGCCATATGCTATAATTATGAAAATTGGACAGTGGCAAATATCCTTCGATTTTCTTCACAGACTGCATTAAGAAATGCAGTTTTGAGCCTTCAACAAATCAGGAAGTGCTTAAAAGCCAAGATACTGCCATACAAAGATGAATCCTCTTAGAATGACAAAGGGACTGTGATAATAGGCAGGAGAGAGCTAAACACAGGCAAGACCTTCCTTTGGTAGCATTTTCTGAAATTCTCTTTGTCTCAAGAACAGAAATACCACTGAGGAGAGAAGAACCTCACAGCTCTGCGCTAACTTGTTTTCTCTGAAGATCACGTGACTTTATTTTATCCTGATCAAACATATTTTTTGGAAGAGCCCACTAAAAAAATGATAGAAAAGCTCAACCAACTTCTCTAAATTCGCTGAACCAAAGCTACATCGTCACCATAAGTTCACATCTGAGAACGCCTGGGTCTGCCGTGCTGTATGCCACTAGGCCCAGAACACAGCCTGCTGTCCGGACAGAGTGCTGGCCGTGGATCCAGAGGTGCAGCTTGGTTTCCACCGCTAACCTGCTGCCCGCTCCTTGGCCAACGTGCCTGCAACTTGGGAGGCCACAGCTCTGGCTGCCAATGAGGATCACAGAAAATCAGAAAGTTTGTATTTCAAAACAGAAATAAAATGGATAAAGAAAATGTGGTATGAATGCACAGCAGAATGTGATTCAGTCTTAAAAAGGAAATTCTGGGCATGCCCTGGTGGAGCAGTACTTGAATCAATCGCCTCTGCAGGACGCAGGGCCACATACCCCTTGGGTTCAAGTCCCAGTATGTTGGGGGATGGCAGGAACAACCAGTGTAAACAGCTAAATAAAAATAAGTACTTCTTTCTTCTCTCTCTTCCTGCCTGTACCTTTCCTTTTTTTAAAAAAAAAAAAAAAAAGGGAAATTCTGGCACATTGTACAACTTGGATGAACCCTGAAGACATGATCCTAAGTGAAGAAAATCATTCCCAAAAGGATAAAAGCTCTAGGATTCCCCTCTATGATATACTTATAATAATCAAATCCATAGAGACTAAGAGCAGAAGGGAGGCTGCCAGGGGCCGGAGGGAGGGAGTTGTTTGAAATGGGTCGAAGAGTTTCAGTTTTGCAAGGTGAAGCGTCCCATCCTGGAGACAGCTTGCCCACCAATATGGATTCACTTGATGCTAACGAACGTTTGAAATGTTTACACCTGAAAATGTTTAAGATGGAAAATCTTATGCCTACTTTACCACAATTAAAAAAAAAAAAAAAAAAAAAAAAAGCTTTAATGATAATCTAATCGAACGCTCCCTCAGAAAAACTCAAGGAGCTAACCGATGTCCGAAAGGCATCCTAGTCACAGAACCAGGATTAAAACCCAAGTCTTTTAACTCCTTTTCAATGTTATTTCCTTATACCCCCATGGTGATGCATGCCCAGCTTCCCAAAGGCATTCTTCAGAAAACATTCATTTTTAGAAGCAACTATAAGTCATTTTGTTATATACTTAGAACAAAAGTCACCTTCATCAGCAAGTTGAAGGATAAAAAATATCCCAAACTCAGTGTTTCTAGATGACTCTGACTAACTCAAACAAGCTGGAACAGTGAGTGGACGTTCCACCAGATAGCTTGTGAAACCAAAGAAAAGCAACCAAAATTATATATCTTTCAATTTGTCATTAAGCACTGCAGCTCCAACTGGCTGACACAACATGATTACTCATTTCAAATGGCTCAATTTGTAAACTGTAAAAATAAAGTATCCAAGGAATGGTTGAATTAGGTGAACTGAAATAGAACCAAAATGGTCTTGCATAATTTCCCCCTTGATAAAGAAAATTAGACTAAATGAACGAATTGACAGAACACTTAAGATTCTGTCTCCAGTCTCCCTTGTGAAAAGGCTTAGTTCTTCCTAAGAAGAAAGAAACACATGGTTTGTTTTATTATCTCTGCTGCTGCATGTTTCTCACATTGACTATCAATATCAATCAAAATGTGCGCACTGCCAAGGTTTTATAAGTCAAGTGAATTGCTATTCACATAGGAAAGGGATTTGTTCCTAACACATCCAACCCACAGACTTCTACCTTAGGAAAAACAAATCCAAGTCCCTTTTACACAGCTTTTATTTCTGAAGGTTGACTATATTTGAAATTTGCAGTCCATATATGTAATGCTTAGCTTATAAAATCATCACTGAATGAAGATAAAACATCCCCAAAAGAATTGGCTATGAAATCTTTTAAGAAGAGAAGAAAAAAGACCAGTTCCACCCAGTCACAAGCAATCACCACCCCTAGATTTTGAATAAAATGAATTCATCAGTATGCATTCATCAGTGAAATTCTGCCTCCACCACTTACCTCAGTTGCTTATCTGAAAAACAAAAATGGTAAGACCTACATCACAGGGTTGTTGTAAGAATGCAATTAGATAATATAATGCTGAGCATACTGTCTACCCAAAATTATTACTCAATTGTTAGCTGTTATTATCATCATCGACATCAGCAGCAGTAGCATCATTCACTTCATATGAAGTCAAGTACTACTACGTAAGAAATTTGATAAAAGCAGTCAGTCGATGGTTTCTCTTTTTGCTTTGATTTGTTTAGGTTGTTCCTAAATGACTGCATAAGACATTTCTTGCTGTCATATCAGATAAATATTTAAAGAGGGCCTGGCACTGTTCTAAGTGGTAGACACACACACACACACACACACACACACACACACACACACTTTCGTTTTACCCTGTCTCACAAGTAAGGAAGCACAGACCCAGAAAGACTCGGAAGTTCAGTGAGTGCCCGGGCATGTCAGTGTTGGAGAAGGATATGAAACTCCAGTTTGGTTCCAGTGTCCAGCTCTTACTCTACAAGACGTAAGATACAGTATCACAAGCCACCATGGGATGTAAGGCCAGGAAAACCACAGGCTGAAGTCAGATACATGGCGCTGACTGAGGCGGCACCCAGAGCCAGAGCACAAGTGTACGTGGGCAGACTCCCCTGAGAGCTGGAGGAGGTCAGAATCCAGGACAGGGCCAGGGCCATGAACCCACAAAGGGAGCCTGGCCTCGGAAGACAGAGCACAGGAAGTACAATGCAGCACAGGATCTGACGTGAAGCCATCGGATGCCGACCAGTGAGTCTCAACATTGTTTTGGGAAGGACCCCAGTCCTATGTAGGGGGGTCTAAATTATAATGAGAAACCTCCTGGGGTCCTTGACTAAAGCAAGCAGTCAGGCAGCTGCTTCCCAGCAGATCCTGATCAACTGTGCCCAGGGTGCTTAAACCAATGGAAATCCCATATTAATGCAGCTATTGTTAAGAGCCTTAAATCCTATCACCAGGTACATCTGGAGTGACTTTGGACAACCTTGGAGAAATTGATTCTTCTCTACCTCCCAGTCTCTGGTATGGTCTACAGTAAGCACTTTATCACTGCTTCTCCTCATGGGATTAGCAGCTCTTTCGGCTGTGTGGCCTAAGCAAAGAGGGGATTAATGACAGTGTTCAAGGGTTTTAATACCTTTGCATGAAAAATGACACTAAAATATAGACTCAACTTCTCTTTTATCTCTACTGCTATTTATATTTATGTACATATGTAAGGCAAAGGATACACAGAGTTCCTCATTTGAAAAAAATTAAAGTTATATTTGTAAAAATATACTATAATTTCTAAATTATCTAAAATTTAAATTCCTTGTTAATAACCATGAAGCACTTTAAATTCATTATAAATGAGCCTCACTAGTGCCCTGCATACACATGCACACACGCACACACACACACACACACACACACACACACACACACACTTCACGCACGACATAATATAAAGTTACAATGTGGAAAATTCAAGGATTCAGAAAATTTGGATTCTGACTTCTCCTTTTAATAGGTAAATGACCTCGATCAAATCACTTTACTTTCTCTGAAGGTAAACTGTCTCTGCTATACATAGACACAACTGCTTTGTTTAGCTATAACAGGTTCATTGAGAAAATTAAATGAAATGCCTGAAAATGCTTTATTAACCATAAAGGATCTTAAAACCATAAGGAATTATTATTATGGTTTCCTCCACATAGAAATCCCATAGTACAGTTAGAACTGATCATTTCTGTTGTTAAAAAAAAATTCTACTAAAACTGAATTGGGTAAAAAATAAATCAACTAAGCCTTAATTAATATGACAAAAACAACTCATGTCTCTAAAATATTCTCTTTCTCATATGCTACTCTGAAAATGGTACAAAGCTCCAACTGCAGAAATGTAATCAACAAAGAAGAAGGAGCAGCTCTGAGATCTGGATATGTTCTCTCCCCTCCCTGTGGGCTCCCCAGGTCTGATTCCGGTTCTGTCATATTTGGGATCTCTTAGCCAGTCAGTCCCCAGCATGCCTTCTCACACAGCGCCACCTTCAAGGTGAAGGATACTAAGGCTCTTGCAACCCAAGAGGGCATAATCTTTCTTTCACAGAATGGGAAAATTAAGCCCAGTTAAGATGTGGTAAGACTGGAGAAACAGATGGTGTCCAAGCCAAAAGGTCTAACTCCATAGCAAAACACTCTTTTCTTCAAATCCACTTCAAACCTAGTGGATCTGCTTTCACTATTAAAGGGAAGGGTGTTTTTAAAAGGGAACCTGTAGGCTGCCACAAGGGACTGAAAATCTGTGGTGATCAACATTTTATCAGCTCATACAAAAAGAAATGTGATAACTAATAAAACAGGAAATCATTACAGTTCCCATTTAAGAAGACACAATGAATCTCAGACAGGGAGACAAGATTTGATCATTAGAATTAGTACCTTAGACTGCTTGACCTCTTTCTTTTTGTCTTCAGAAACCAAAGCAAAAGCTGGGAGGAAAAGAAAAAGGAAACATTTTAACATTAAAATGAGCAATTAAGATTCATTCTCACATTCAACAGTTTTTGCTTAAAAGGAGGGGAAAAAAATGAGACTTTAACTAGACACAGTTTGCTCATTTTTAAGCAGCTGCATTGCTGTAAACTAGTACCAGTGGCTGCCTTCATCTCCAGACCTAAAATTATTCATCAGCGCAGAGCCAACATGCTTAGGCTACTAAGCTAAAGAAACACTACATCAAAGAAAGTACAATGTGTATGTATAGAAATAAACCACAAAATATGCATACAGAATACAACTTCCTAGAAATCTCAGTTCTAGTGCCTTCTTAAGCGAAGGAGAATTCCTGAGAACTCAGAGGTAAGAAGTACAAATTCCCACTCTCACAATCCCTGCCCGAGCCTGGCAAGTAACAGAGCTAAATTTGGAGCAAGCTTTCATCTCAGGGACTGCAGGGCTAGCAGTGTGGTGCAGGTACTGCGACCAGCAGGCAAGGGAGAGCTAACAGGACCCGCTAAAACAATGGGGACAGGATGTTGAGGGAATTTCATATCATTCCCCATTTGGAATGATTTAATGTTTGAGTCAGAGCCCATAAATAAACCAAGATATCCCTAGAGAAATATCAAGGCTCTACATTAAAAGTAATAATAATAGGGTGCATCCCAGTAGCTCAGCGGGCTCAGACCACTAAGGTACAGGTCATATAAAGCCTATGGACCTAGGTTCACAATCCAGGACCATGGGTAAAAGAATAAATACCAAGGAATACATTTTTCAAAACAATATGATAGTAACATTTTGAAAATATAAAGCAAAATGATAAACCTGTCAAGAAGGTTAACCGGACCACAAATACCCTAATTTTACAGTGCATTTCTCCTGAAGAATGAGAAGGAAAACAACTCACAGCTTGCTTTCTCCAATTAGCTTTCTCAGGAGTAAGTGGGCAATGTCATAGAGCGATAATGTACTAAAAGGGTTGAACCGGCAATTCCAAGGAGGAATAATGTAGACAAGGAGCATCAGTGTGAGGGCTCCCTGGGTAATTGAGAAGACCCCGCCCAGCAGCAGGAGACAGGTTGGGATGCCTCCCCACCCCCACCTCCACATATCCATAGCGTCAAATTCTCTCACTATTAACATGTGCTCAACGGAAGCCATTTAAAATATACTACACTAAGAAGCAATTGCCTAACATGCTTTAATCATTTCTATTTCCAGGATGACATTTCAAAAGGCAGGGTGAAACTGAAATGCAAGCCAAATGAACCTCTGTGTGGAATTTAGATAACAGCAGCTATTAGAGAAGGCCTCTCTGAGACCACCCCACTTCACCCCTCCTTACTCTCCTCACTCTGCTTGTTCTTCTCAAGAGCACTTCCTGTCACTCACATAATACATATTTCTTGACTGTTTAGTTTATAGAGTCATTTATTGCAAAGTCCACGAGGGCAATTTTTATTTACACTTGGCCCCAGAACCTTAGACACAGCCAGAACTCAAAAGCAACTCAACAAATATCCATCAAATGAATGCATGCAAATCTTCATGACGCTTCTGAGATCACACCACTTAATGGCTACCTGCTCCTTATACTGACAACCCAGCAGGATGAAGGTGTTTAGTAGCGCTCCTTAATTATTTTCATTAGGATCTGATCTACTTTCTCACTTTTTACATGTGCCTGCGCACGTGCACACATGACCTTGGCAAAGCTCAAATCACTATCTTCTAAAAAAAAGAGAGCGCTTTAACACCAAACATCATTTAAATTGTGCCTCTGGGTACTTAATTTTGGTGCTGTATTTACTACCAAGCTCATAAGCATATTTAAAACCCTCAAGAATATACAAAAACAAAATGATTAATAAACATCAGTTCATAAGAGAACTTCAGAATACAGAATATCCTGACGATCTATGGCATATAAAAACTGTAGCCCATCTAATAGATGTGACTTTGGATCAAAAATCCATCTTTTCAACTCCATCAATTCCTAATTCCAAATAATGGACAGTCAGGGCTCTCTGAGCTAGAATTTCCTCTTTTACCAAGAAAAAAATAACCTCAATTTAACACTTTCAGAGACTCATCATCTAATAACCAGAGTTTTTTCTGACCTCACTTTTTTGCAAGGTCAGATGATTTTATGAAAAATAACTATCACAAGCCCCCTGCGCCCTCCAAAATGTACATTCTATCCTGAAGAAACAGTGCCTTTGTTTGGTATTAGTTTGAAAATTACTAATGTCACCTTTCATAAATAAGCATTTGATATTATTTGACAGTGTTATTGTTTAAAGCAGGAACTACATGGAGGAAAGATGGTCCCAGTAAATCAAGTGAATTTCACGAATCCTGCTTATGATCAAGTCATACTTTTCTTCAAACAAGACTTGCCTGAAAAGGGGTAAACGATTTTAGTTCTCTCCAAGAATATACAGGCCTACAAGAATATACAGAGTTAAAATATCCTTTTTTTAAAAAAAATGTAATTTCTCTCCTTCACTCTGCTGTGAAATTAAGAACTCCTTTTTCCCATGACAGAAATAAATCTTTTTTTTTTAAAGCAAAGGTGCAGGCAGGAATGAAGATACAAGTAGGCAGACAGGCAGGAGGAGAGAGGAGGATGAAAAGTGTTCTTATTTTATTAAGTTTTAGTTGTTCACACTAGTTGTTTCCCCCCGCACCCCCCACTCAGGACTTAAACCCAGGAGTATGTGGCTTGCATCCTTTGAAGGCGAATGACCTAACCGTTGCTCTATCAGGGTACACCAGAAATAAATCTTTTGAAGTAATAACATACAAAATGCATCTGAGTTACTTTTTACCAAATAAAAGAACACTATATGGCGAGATAATCCTAATCAGGTGAATAGTTTTAAAAAAAAGTTGGTTTTATCTTTACATTTCCATAATCCAAATAAAATAAATCATCAAGAAATCAAATGTCTTTGAAAGTACAGAATACACTATGCTACCGATAAATCCAATCTTAAAATAATGAATCATTTACTGAATTCCTACCACCACAATCCCAGCTTTCACAGTTCCCGGAAATAAAGAAATGATGCAAATAAGGGGAAATGAGGGAAAATGAGCAAGTCAGAAATTACCTGTCACCTGCAGCAATTCTACCAAGAACATGCAGTGGGAGTTTGGAGAAGGGATCCCACCCGCCAAACCAAAGGGAATGGTCACCGGGCCTCAGTGTTTGCTGTTTGTTTCATATTCATTTCTAGATTCAGCAGGAAAAAAAAAATTCTTGAAAGCTTGGCATTAATGTGCAGTTGGAGAAATAGTTCAAGGTAAATCATGCTCTTATATGCCAAACTGCTGTTTAAAAGTAATTTTCCCTTTTCTAGTTTCAACCTGAATTCCTGTGAATTGCTACAGGGAACTATATTTAAAGTGCAAATCAGGGCAGGCAATAGAAATAAGACCTTTTTCATGATAACTTTAAATAATTCCAGCCAAATAACGTGTTAGCACACCTATATTAGAAGATAAATCAAGATTTTACAACTAGGACAGGACTAAGATTTATAGGCTAACCTAAGCCCCAGAGTGCAAGAAAACTGGAGAGGAATTAATTGCAATGCATTTAAGCAACACTAATCAACTATCGTTTCTCACTCCTGGGTGGAAGCAAGGGATCCCATATCCATGCAGGAAAGATGACTATACCTCCTAACTCCTCTGTTCCTGTTCCCCAACTTGTTCTCCCAAACTTTCCCAGCAACAGCCATCATAGAAACCAAACTCAATACAAAAGCAAAAACAAACACCGAGATGCTCACTAACCCCAGCTCAGGGACACAGTGAGGATTAAGGGTGATCATGCATAAAGCTTTAGCTCCAAGCTCAGGGCAAAGGGAAAAAGCCCTGTGGATACTGGTAGTGCCCCTGCTGGCGGTGAATGGTCACTGTCAATCTGGGCAGTGCTGAGGTATTTTGGTGCCCCTCTGTCAGTCAGGAAAGAAGGAATAAAAGCACTTGCCTCCAGCTCCACCACACAAACCCTGGAAGCAGGCAGTAGGAGCCCCCACATGACTCAGGTCTCACATGGGCACTGCCTGACTTTCTTCTGACACAGTGGGAGGAAACCTCTGGGGTTCCACTTTCTTGCCTGTGACCTACTTACAAAATGTTTTCCCCAGCACAGCTCTGCCCACAAAGGCTCCTGCTCTCTGGAGCTTTCCAGGTTTAATTCAGGTCCTTCCGACAGGACCTAGGGCTCCAGGAGGCACACCCAGAGCCCAAAACCAGTCTCCTCGGTTCCAACCACCTGCTGTGAAGAGAATGCATGGAAGCAGAACAGAAACATGTGCCAACACAGTGACAGGGGCTGGGGGCTGCCTTCTTTGTCCTCCTCAGATAGATCCACTGTTGCCATGGTCATGGACAGGCCCGGTAGCGACTCTGTCCACCGCGGGGGCACCACCACCCAACCACAGAGAGGAGGGCCCAGTCACTCCACAGGAATGGGCAAGAGAGCAGCCTGGGCAGTGGCTGAAGACCAAGTGACGTAGGATGTGTAAGGCATCTAGAGCAGGGCTGGGTGTTAGCTGCGACTGTCATCACCATTACTAATTTATCCTTTCATTTGTTGAACAGAACACCAAAGAGTGGCTTTATTTATATTATGTGCCACACATATGCCAGGAGCTGGGGAAGATGAATGAGCAGCTCCCCAGAGCTTATGATCTTAGTGAGAGAGAGAAAGACAGTCAACAAGCAAACATAGAAGTGTGCTCCCACGGCAGTTAGTTCCAAGGACCATGGCTATGGGAGCACCCAGGGTGGAGCCTGAGGACATCTCACCCAAGCAGGGGAGCACAGGGAGGGAAAAGGAGGCTTCCAGGTAGGAAGCACTGCTTAGAACAAACTCAGCACAAACTTGAGGACCTATATTCCAGGCAGCAGCAGGAGGGACTTCACGGACAAAGGCAAGGAGACCTGCAAACAGGCTTCTGCTCACCTGCTCTGAACTCAAAGTACAGCAAACAATTCAGTGTGTCCAGGACAGGGACACCTGAGGGGAGGGGAGTGACTGGGGCCATACTGTGAAATGAGTTAGGATTCGGAAGCCTGGTTTTATTTGAGTGCCATGAAAAACTTTGGGGGGTGGCGGGGGCTCTTAAGGGGAATGTCATGTTGAAATGTCTGCCTCAGTCAGGTTGTCCAAACTGAACTCACACCTTCAACTCATAAAATTGAAAGCAAACTTCAGTAAATGTCTGGGCACACTTAAAAATGTTAAATGATGAAGTCTATGTCATATATATGCACGTATATATGTAGATATGCATATATATACATTTAACTACAACGTAAAAGGTTTTAATCTTGTCCTTTTCCATTAGTGCCTCTAAGAGTGAACAGCACCACTATCCACCCACAGCTCTGAAAGAAACCATGACTCATCCTTGACCCACCCTTTCTCTCAGCCCATTACAGCACCCAATCACAGCACCCTAGAGACTCTTAATCATCTCTGCCGGCGCTGACTGCAGCAACTTCCTCACTGGACCCCCACGTCCATGCCGGCCCCCTCCATCCCTGTTCCACAAGACACCCAGAGTGAGTAGGGGTTTCTGTCTGTTTGTTTTTAAGAGTCATAAAGACAGGCAGGGTGCAGGCAGAAAGGAGGCAAGGGGAGGAAGAAGCATTTTATTTATGTAGTTCATTTTAGTTGCTCCTCAGAGTCCTGGACCTTGAACCTGGTTCTCAGGCTGTATGTGGACTGCGTCATAGGCACAGGGCTAACAGAAGTCACCAGGAGCTCCGGGGGCTCACCAGAGTGAGCGTCTTGAAAGAGAAGTCTAAACACACTGCTCCTGGGACAACCTTTCAATAGCATGCCACTGCTCTGAGACCAAATCCAAACTCTTTAGCCTGGGCTGCAAGACCTGTGTACCCATCCCCTACTGATGATCCCAGTCCTTCTCTCAATCTCTCCATCCCTGTCCTCTCTCTACCAGGTTCCTCCAGCACCAAGATCACTCCTGTCTGGGTGTGCTCCCTTCTTCCCTCCACTTAACTGATTTCTGCTTTCTCTTCAGCTCTGAGCTGTCTGGGGCCCTGACTCGGGGGCCTTCCTTGAGCACCCGCACCAAGCTTTCTGGCTCTCCTAATACTTGGGACCAGATCATCAAGTCTTTGCAGTGGTGAGTGTCCTGTGCCTCAAAGGAAGTTCAGCAGCACCCAGGGCTCTAGGTCCAGCAGACTTCCTGCCACACCATCCCGATAGCCGAGTCTCTGGACACGCACAAATGCTGGGGGTTGGAGGGAGGACACGATCGCCCCCTGCTGAGAACTGCCCCAGCCCAGGCTAAAGCCACATATAGCTCCTGCAACATGCGCACACAGCAAGTTGAACTGTCACCTCACTGCGCAGACAGCTGCAATTCGTTTCTGATGTTACCCGTGCTCAATGCCACCTGCACTCGGGGATGGTGAGCTTCACCAGGGTGGAGAGAGACTAGGTCTGCCTTCTTTCTGCCATAGCCCCAATGCCTGACACACAGTAGGTACTAAACAATTACTTTTGGAATACATGAAAGACATTTTGAGTACGGTTTTTCCTTTTGACTACTATTTTCAAATTATTAACATTTTCTAGCAGTTCAAATCAACAGCTGCACTGAATTGGGCTTCTTTAGAAGTGGCTTAAAGAATACAGCTTTAAAATATGGTGTTAAAGGAGACTCTCAATCGCTAAGTCTGATGAACCCCTGATCCTCACATAACTCTTCCTTTATATTGGGACTGATGGAATTTGCACCCCTGTGTACAGTTCTTAAAGAACGATCTATATAACACCAAGGATGGATTACATATAATATTACAAGGAGGCAAAACATGTAACATTTGCAAATTCCCCTAAAGTAATCCTTTATGCCCAGAAATTATACTGGTATTATTTCAAAACAAAATATTCTGGGTCTTAGTGCTCCAAATGAGGTCGGTTATGAGGACGTGCTAAGTACTGAGCCAACAGTGTTTGCCTTAGAGTAAGTCAACAAAAGGGACAAGACATCTCTGTTCGTACTCCTAACCCATTTGATGCAGAAGTTTTACCTGCACCTTGAATCTTTCAGAGCTTGATCATCAGCTCCAGGCACACTCCCTCTGGTCACATCTCTGACCACCTGAACAATAAGCATCCATCCAGAGGGCTAATATCTGTTCCTGTAATATCTGAGTACAGCTTTAAGAAATAAAGGGAGGATAGCAGTCAAAACACCCAGAGATGGCAAGGGATTGGGTCATTCTTGGGCTGGCACAATTACAGGTCGAAGCCACAAAGGATGAGCCCCCTCGCGGTTCAGAACTTCAGGAGAGAATCCCATCTGTTCTGCGGGCAGTATTCTACTGAGTACCAGCTACCACTACGAGACAAAGCCCATCCATGGCATTGGGAGATACAAGCACTAATTAAAGTCATGGAGGCCAAAAAGAAGAGGGCGGGGGGGAAAGTGGAATTGAGACCCATTATTCTGGGGACAGATTATAAACATGGGGTTTTAAACATTCACCTGACTGCATGTAACATGGCCCTGGCAGAGTTATGCCAATATCTGCACCCATCTCTCCATGAAAGTCGAGGACAGTTAGCAATGTCACCCCAAAATATGGAGATATAGCAACTGCAGGACCAAGATAGCAAAATGTCCCTGGCCTAGGTTCTTACCACCCATGAGTGAGTGCTTCAGAGAAGCAGCTTGAGTGCTATTTTGCAGATTTTTTTCCAAATCAATACAAAGCAATCTTACTGAAGAAGTCAGATGGTCAGGAAGGAGCACACTGAAGAAGACTTCAAGGGAAGGTTCAAAGCTCAGCCAGATCTAGAAGACCATTGGCCAGGCTGAACTAGCTCAGAGCAGACCCTTTCCTGCCTGCACTGGTCATACTGAGTGCCAAGGACAGTTCCCTGGGTGGTCAACATTAAGCAGGAGATATTCTAAGTACCTATCCCTACAACCAGGAGTATCTCCTCTCTTTTGTTTGCTGATTGTCACCACTTTCCTTTGGGTCAACCCTAGGCACTCTCCATCTAATAAAAATCAGCTGACTATGTTTTTTAAAAAAAGCTGGGGACACTTAAAAATTTTAAAACAGGTGCACCCTGACAGCACAGTCCACATACATCCCAATGTCCTGGGAGAAACGGCCAATGATGAATAGCTAAATAAAGTGCTCTTCCTCCTTTCTCTTCCTGCCTGCCTGCCTTCTCGCATTCATTCCTGCCTATACCTTAAAAAAAATAAAAATAAAAAACAAATAACATGGAGTCAGTTCTGACTCTTGATGTCCTAAAATTTCCAATACACTACAATGAAAGGAATCCGAGCAAGACCTAGCTCAGAATAACACAATCATCCCTAACTTGACAGGTGCTAAGAAATGCAATCTTAACTTATACAGAGTGGAGATAAAGGATAAGAAAGCTAAACATGAATACCTATTATTTTGCCACTGGTTCAAATAAGGTTCTTTACAGCTCTATCAATTAGGATTAGGCTTGGCAGCATATGATAAAAAATTTTTTTAATTAAAAAGCTGACAACCGAGGCTAAACAAGACAGAGGTTTACTTTTAATCTCATGCACTACAAGTCTGGAAATAGGGAATCAAGGACCAGCACCATGCTCTAGATCCACCTGAGACCCAGGTGGTGCCATCCTTACTACTAGCTTCCATCTTCAAAGTCACCTCATGGTCACAAAATGACCACCATGGCTCCAGCCATCAGATTTACCTAATGATTAAACAATGGTTTTCTTTTTTCTTTTTTTTTTTAAAAAAAAAGGTCTACATCATAGTTGGATCAACCACCTTGAATGGGTTTTACTGAGAGATCCTCCCAGAAATCTCTACAGCTAGCTCATTGGCTGCCCCTATTTGCAAGCATGGCTGAGAAATGTTTTCTTGGACATAGTTCCCCCACCCACCATCACCCTCCCCCGTTACTACCTGTATTAGTCAGTTAGGACTGCCATAACACAAACCATAGACTGGGAGGGCTAAATGACAGAAATCTCTTTCTGGAGGCTAGAAGTTCAAGATCACAGTGTCAGGAGGGCTGTTTTCTAACAAGGACTGTCCTCAGCATGTAGATGGACATCTCCTCCCTCTGTCCTCACATAACTGTTCTGTGGGCATTCCCAGTGTTTCTTCCTCTTCTCACAAGGACACTGGTCCTATTGGAATAGGGCTCCACTCTTACAACATTAACCTGAGTTACCGCCTGAAAGGCCCTATCTCCAAATTCAGTCACACTGAGGACTAAAATCCCAATATATGAATTTAGGCGCATGCTGGGATTACTTAAGAGCTTTGTTAGTCAGCAAAAGAAGGAAGGGTTACTGGGTAAACAGATAGCAGTGTCTGCTACCATAGAATCAGCATTTAACATTTGAGGAGGTGGCAAAGTTCTTATATTTTATCTAGTCGATGCTTCCCGTTTTATATGAGAAAATTGAGGGTCAAGGCTGCTAACAGCCACACAGTAGCTGACCGTGAGGCTTGAGTAAATCTTCTGATTCTAGAACTGGTGCCAGACTTTAGAATGGAAGTCGCAGTGAATTTCATCCATATAATCAGACAGGCTTAAAATAAATTTTCGATATTGACTTTTCTCTAAAACCTCAAATAAATATGATACAGTTTGTGACTAAATTACACTATGTACAGTCAGGCCAATCTTACATGGGAATCGTAAGGTATTTTTAAGCTATCAGGATTGTTTGCATGCCTCAGAACTTCTATTGTTTCAGCAAGATTCCAAGAACCTTGACTCTAAAATATAGAGTGGGTACCACATTCTTTTACATCTTGGTGCCACACACACACACAAAATATCAAAGCAGAGCTCAGTAAAATGAATTCATGATTTATTTCAGACCTCAAACACAGCTTCCTGTCACGAAAGTCAGTTCACAAAGCCAAATATCTCACAGGGACCTTTTAATAGGTGTTATGTCTTATTTACTGTACTTATCTGACAACTTCACAATCTAATAGCTCTAAAACCGTGTTGACATTTTAGTTCACTCTGAACGTCCTTTAATGTTTGGACAGTGCAGACATTCCCTTGAGTAAAAAAAAAAAAAATAGATACACAAAGCAATACAAGTGAGCATTTCAGACCTACACTGAATAGATTATATACAAATATTATATCCCCAGTCCTGCATTCTAAAGTGCAGGGCTATAAATAGAATGCCAATTTCTGCTACCACCCACCCCATTTGGTTAGTTGCAAAACTTCCAGGCAGCAAGCCAACTGATGCAGCCAGGAGTCGCCCTGTCAATCCCCACTCAGGGTAGCCTCTCCTCCCAGGACTGTCCCTGGCAATGCACTCTTCCTAAAGCAGATCTCCGCCAAGTCCAACTGCTCCCCGCCATCAATTACAGTCTTCTCTGCTCAAGGTGCCTGAACATTTTTAATTACATTGTTGCTTACTTAATCATGCGTGTGAACAATTAATTACCAATTAATCTCATTCAATTTTCCCACACTTACTGAGCACCTATAGAAATGCCAAATGAGATCCTATTATGAGTTTAAATTCAAATTAAAAAAGGGCTGTAAAGGTGCCAGCGGGCTACCAAAACAGCTATATCCAAAAACGTTATCTTTACCTAAATTGCACCAGTCTGCCATTTTTTAAAATCTGAAATGACTACCTCTTAACAGACTGGAAACAAAAAGTCTTGGTTTTAAAACGATAGCCCTAAGGACATTGGAACGGGAATAATTTTTCATGCAAGCTTTCAAACACATCTCACCATAAAAGTCAATTACAACGATTCTTTTTAACTTTCAGCACAACGTTTTATGATAAAGGGGAGAAACTGCTCGTGTAAGAAGAGAAGAGAAAAAGAAAGGAACATAAAGGCAGCAGTAGACCCAACAAGCATTGTTACCAGAAGTGTCCTCCAATTTTCCCTAAAAAAAGACTCAAGATTTGAGAACGCTATCCAGCCCCGCCTCCCCCACGATCGCACACACGGAGGCCCAGTGGGGCATCCGTCCGCCCGTCCTGGTCAAGGCATCTGTAGACCGGGCTGGTGCCAAGTTGGACTAAGGCACGTCGGTAAGACACCACGGGAAGCTCTGCAGGGGCGCGCGGGGAAGTGGGGCGCCGTCTCGTCCCTAGGGGCGGGCGGGGAGGTGCGAAAGGAGAGCGCAGCCCGATCGGCAGAGCCAGCTCCCGCCTCCGCCCCCCGCAGGACACTCAGGGCGCCCGGGGCAGGCGGAGCGCCGGCGGAAGGCCGGGGGGCGGGACGCCGCCGCCGCTTCTCTCCTTTCAAAGTTTCTTGCAGTTGCACATTTACCCGGCGCTTCCTGTGGGGGTGGGCGCCGCGCCCTCGCGGCTCGGCCGGTTGCCCGCTGCGAGCGGAAGGAGGCGGGAAGACGCGAGCCGGCCGGGCGGCGGCAGCCGGGACGGGCAAGCGGAAAGGGGCCGGGCACCGAGCGCCCCGAGGTCCTGGGGAGCCAGGTCCCACCCGGGCGCCGCGAGAGGGCGCTGCTGTCGGCGCCGCGGGGACGGGACTCCGGCGCCCACGGGGCAAGGCTGGGCTGCCCAGCGCCTCCATCCGCGCGCGGACTCGGGGCACGGGGCGCTGCGCCCGAGAAGCCCACGCCTCTCCCGTGCGCGCCCGGGCCGCCCGCTACTTACCCAGGTAGCAGGTGAGGAGCGAGAGCAGTGCTGGGAGCGCTAAGCGGCGACCCCGCAGCCGCATGCTGGCGACTGGGGCTGCGCACCCTGCCTAGGCGCGGGGACTGGAGACGCGCGGGGAGCTGAGCTGCGCCGCTGCCGCTCTGCCGCCGCGGCTGACCCTTCTCCGCCGTCTCCCCTCCTCCCTCCGCCGGCTCCCGATGCGCCCTCTGGTGGCCGACAGCGGGAGTGCTCCTCTGCGCGCTTCGAGCGCCCGCCGGACTTGCGGCTGCGGCTGTCTGGGTTCGGCGGACTGGGTGAGATTAGAGGTGGCGGCGCCTCCGCAAGTACAGCGCCCTCCTTCCACGCCTCTGACTTCCGCTGGCTCTCTAAGCCGGCTAAATCCCCATTCCGCCTTCAGTTTCTGTCCCTTACCTAGGACTTCTCCGCGTCATGCGCCTCCCGCCCTCACCTGCGTCTCCTGCATCCACAGCAGGTCAGTCCTCCCGCTCACTCCAACGGTGAAGGGGATGACGGAGTCCAAACTAGGAAGGCGAATCACTTTTCTCTTGTTGATGTGCCATCTGCTATTTTAAAAAAATCAATAACTCCTAATGCTGTTGGCACCAGTGCCCTAATTTGATGAAGGTGTTTTTGATCAGCTCAGCTGATTTACTTAATATCTTCTTTTTAATGGAATTTGGCCAGTCGCTTCAGTCTGGAAGTTGACTGTTAATAAGAAGGCTGTATAAATGTAATCTCTTATAAATGTAATATTAAGTGTCCACCACAATGGAAGAGGGAGGGTGAAGATTTTCAAAACGTCGGATAAATTTTAATTAAATTGGAATACAAAGAAGTGAAGTGACTTGTGTAAACATGGAAACCTCATGCTGAGTGTCCTCTTTGTCCCCATGGGAATGTCAAGGAGCTTCCCTCCCAATCAGGAAGAGTAGTAGCCCTGCCAGAGGGCTGGCCCCCTGATGCCCTGTGTGGAGTGAAGAGGAAAGTAATTATAGATGACGACCTAGAAGTCTTGTTAATCGTACTGTAGTCCCCTGTGCCTTGCCGACACTGTGACACATTTCTGTCTCCTAAGCCACAGAATAGAGAGGACCAAGTGTTCACCACTTACCTGAGTCCAGACCATTTCCTCCATTTCCTGGTGTTTCTTTAATACGTCATCATATTTTGGGGTGCCTGCTATGTGCCTGGGACTGTGATAAGCCTCCTACTGATACCAGTATTGGCCAGTTGACCATGCAGCTTCCGGCTACTTGGCTAAACATTAAATGAAGAAAAGTTCCTGGCCCTGGGAATACAAGGTGTGAAGTAGGGAGGCAGGTGCTGAATAAATGCTTCTTGGCTCCAGCCCTGTAAACCCAAAGGCCATTGAGTTTTAGCCTTGAATACATTAGGACAGCATTGTTTGTCCCAGCAACAGCTGCTGCAAATTATTTTAAAAAGGAAATCTGGCAGCAGTGGGTTTTCCCCTCTCTGGTTTATATTGACTTCTTAAATCTGGGAACTAAATATTTTGTGCATTAGCCATGTTGTGTAAATGCAGATCATGCCATTTTGTTCTATTCAGCCAAGGTTGTGGCCACCCATCAATAACATTTTCATGGGAGAGGAAAGAAATCTAAGAATACATTTTTGTTCAGGCTTTTTCAAATTCATGTTTGACTGCATTGATCCCTTTTATCCTTCTAAAACTTACCTGCCTGGTTGAGAATTCTAGAAGGTTTCCAATTTCTAAAGCTGTTTAGCTTCCTTCCAAGAAAATATTCTTCACATATATTCTAGAGTACGCATTAAACCAAAGTGTGTTTAAATAGACACTTGAAGCCTAATAATTAAACAGCTTGCTCGCCAGGTGTGTATTCCCAAATACCTAGTCCACATTTGGCAACAAGCAACGAGGTGCTTAGTTTATGTGTTTTTATCCAAATCCATCATGTTAGAGCATTGCTGTTTGCTAAAACAAGGTGTGGGAAATGGACCCCTGAAAACGGCAGTGAGCACGCTCTGTTTAAGTCATAAGCTTGCCCTGGTGTTCTTTCCTTCTGCTGGAGACGTAGATAAATGGCACATTACAAAGCTCCATAACTCACATTTTTTAAAGGATTACCTTTCACTTACTCTAGTCATATGACAAATGAACTTGCTGGGAGTCCTCTCTCCCAATCACAAGTGGACAGTTTCCTGGAATAAAACGTGCTCATGAGGACATGAACAGATAAGGTGAGATGCTGCTGGTTTCAATGTCTCTGTTGCCACTGAAACTTCAATGTAAGGGAATACCTTCCAATGGGGAAAAAAAATCTAACTATTCTAAGATTATGATATGATAAAAGAACAGGCCAAGCTACCCCACCCTTCCCTGGGATTCACTCACCTGAATTCCAGCTGCCACCCCAATGCTGGTTTAGAGATATGCCATTTCCCCTGGGAGGCAAAGGAGGCAAGGACGCACCTCTTTTTCTTTTTCTTTTCAGGGAGTGGGGAGGTGAGAGGAGGCTGCTTCAATACCACTAAAACAGGCTGGTAATGTTAATAAGAATTTTCTAAATACTAAAGAGCATAAAGACTTATGTGTAAAACTATAGATATTCAAATAATCAAATAAACGAACTCCAAACATGGCATCGGATCTTATAAAAGCCATACTTTGGACCAAAAGTCTGAGCTCCATTCAGCTGAGAGTGAACACCTCTGGCTAGCGTGCCCTTTGCTGGGCTTTAGGGCAAATACAGAGAAGCATAAAACGCAGCATTGGGCCCAGGAACTCAAGTCCAGGTAGAGAAAGAAACATGTTCACAAGTAATTCTACTACCATGTGATAAATGCTCTAGCACTGGGAAATCAGGGCACTTTGAAACATGGAGGAAAAAAACAAAAGCCATCAAAGGCCAAAGGAAAGACAGAAGAGACTTGTGCAGGGTCTTGAAGGAGATGAAGAAAAGTGTTGGGGGGAAAAAAAGAGGAAAGGCTTCCCAGGCAGAGGAAACATGCACATGGGCCCAAAGAAGTGTGGCGAGTTGAGGGAGAGACCATCTGGAGGCACAGGCTTCTTCCCCAGCGCCCCCTACACTGCTGCCTCTCCAGGCTTAGAAGAGACCTCCTGGGCATACAGCAACTATACCAGCAGAGACCAGGGCACAGATTCCAACGCTGTGTTTTAAGTGGGCCTTTCTCGTCACACACAAGAGAAGTGCTCTTATGAATTATGAGTGGCCTTCGGGATTCAAATCTAAAATCAGTGGAATAGGATGTCTAAAACTGGGTCTCTGGAACATGAGGGTCATTGTTATCCTCAGACCTATGCTTCAACTGTCTGCTAACCATGCTCCAAACCCCAGGATCAGTGTAGACCTGGTACTAGGAAAGTGACCAGTCACTTCACCCGATGCTTTAACCTTCAGGAAGCACGGGAATCTTCATCCCTTATGAGAAGAGTGAGACAGCAAAGGTCTTTGCTGCCCAGAGGCCGCAGCCTCCCCTGCAGCAGATGCCCAGGAAGAACGCTTGATGCCACGAAGAAGGTGGTCCCTGCAATCCCTGGAAGAGCCTGTCTCAGTGCATCCAAAACTAATCAAAAGTTAAAGCACAGGTCGGGGGCTGGTGGGAACGCCCTTGTGGCTCAGGTGGCTGAGACGCCGTTATATAGACCATGTACAGCCCAAGGACCCAGGTGAAAAACCAAAATGAACAACTAAATAAAGATGTTTCTTCCTCCTTTTCCTTCCTCTCTAAAAAATAAAACAGAAGTTAGAGGTGGGGCACACTCCTGTGGCTCATGTGGCTAAGGTGCAGGTCATGCAAAGCCCAAGGATCCAGCTTGAAGACCAGGGGCCATGGGGAAGGAGGGGAAAAAAAGAGCGGGTGAAGGCCATTCTGGAAACCAGGTTCTTACCCAAGATTTTTCTTAAAGAGGATTTTACAGACTAACTGCCCTGAACCAAGATTCAAGAGCAAAGGTTACCATCTCCACAGGTTTCCCAGACAAGCTCAGAAATCCCAAGCCATTGCCTTTCTATTTTCTGTTCTTTTGAACATAGAGTAGTAAAGGCTTCTCTGCAGCGGGGAGCAATCTCCCAGAAACTACTGATCCAAAATAAACGATGGATTTGCCCTGGCGACCTAGTGGGTTGTCTGCTGCTCTGACTGGTGCAGTCCGCATACATCCCAGGGACCCAGGCTTGTGACCCAGGGCCAGTGTGAGGGAAACAACGAAGATGAATAGCTAAATAAAATAAATAAAAATGTTCTTCCTGCCTGCCTACCCACCATCATTCCTGCCTCCATCTTTCCTTTAAAAACAAACAAAAAAATGAAGAACAATAGATGATCTCCTTGGCTATTTTGTTCTCTTATCTAGAATCACATATCTCAATAGAGTTCAGGAATCACTCAGGAGGTATAGCAACAGGAAGCATTTGCATTTGACTTTTATCAAGAACAGAAGGCATTTGGTGCTGTTGCTAATAAGCACTTGTTCATTGCACAGCAGCTGCTTTCAGGATAGGATCCAGGTCAACAAGCTCAATAAAATGAGAACAATTTTTTTTTTTCACCATTGATCCATCAACAAACGTCACAGAGTAAACTGCTGGTGTCAGACCCTCATGTGACCTTACGAGGCTGGGCAGGAGAGTGCATTTTCCTTGGAGGTCACAGCCAAGTTGAGAGAACAAAGCTGTGCGTTCGTGGCCATGAGCTCGGGTAGAGCAGAGAAATATGAGAAGAAATATGACAGGACTGCAGGGAGGAGGGACCCAGAGAAGGCCTCACGTGGCCGTTGAACTGGAGAGTCTGAGTCATAAGCATTCAGGGAATGGGCCAACAGGGACACCACTGTAAGCTCAGAAACTGAGGAAGAGCTTAGTTTGGCCAGTACATTGGGAACAGGAGTTGGTTCAGAGGCCTCTTTGAGAAGAACCTTGAGCACCAGTCAGGAGACTGATCTTCCATTGAGTGTAGACGGAGGGCGATACAGAGATGGCAAAGATGTTTTAGCAGGTGATGACTGAAAATCTCCACTAGGAAACTGTGACTCTTAAGTCCTATCTTTTGCTGTAAGTCTGTAACCCCTATCAGCACAGTACAGAATGAATACCCACTTTGTGTGTGGTTTCAGTGATTTAAATGAATGAGCTATGCTGTGAAAAAGTTAAAAGAATGTTTAGACTGATTGGAGAGGGAAGAAAAAGAAGAAAGACTGGGGGGGAGGGGTGTGGGGGAAATTGTAAAAAGGAGGAAAACGTGGGAAGTAGCGTGCTGAACATATGTTATAGCTAGGCTGTCTGCCAGTTACTTTCAAATACATTATTTAATATCAAAAATTTTAAATATAGTCATATATGGAATATTCTTATTCCCACTTTATAGATTAGTAAACTGAGGCTCAAGTAGACTTTATTCCCACTTTATAGATTAGTAAACTGAGGTTCAAGTAGACTTTATTCCCACTTTATAGATTAGTAAACTGAGGCTCAAGTAGACTTTATTCCCACTTTATAGATTAGCAAACTGAGGTTCAAGTAGACTTTATTCCCACTTTATAGATTAGTAAACTGAGGCTCAAGTAGACTTTATTCCCACTTTATAGATTAGCAAACTGAGGTTCAAGTAGACTTTATTCCCACTTTATAGATTAGTAAACTGAGGCTCAAGTAGACCAAATCCTAACAGAACTGCCTTTAATAGCAGTTATTCCCATGAATCATATTCTTTATCTGTGGTCATAGTGCAGGAATAGAAGAAAAGATCACTGTGAAGGTATGACTGAGATCAGATCAATAGTACTTGTGAGTGAGTTAATAGGGCTAGAACAAAGGAGACACCACAGGTGGAGACAGGCAATTAACTAAAATGGAGATCTGCCAGAGAAATGCATTTGTGTAGAAAAGTGAAAGATTATTACCATATTTTTGTTACAAATGATAACTATACCTTCATGTTATCAATGGATTAACAGTAATAGCTAGCATTTAATAAACCCTGATTATTCACCAGGCACTACACTGAGTATTTTACATGCATTATTTCTTGTAAAATAACATTTCATTTCATTCTTGGAACTGCCTTACTCCTGTTTTAGAGAGTTTCAGTAGCCTAAGGACAGGACCACAGCATGATCCACACTCGTCTTAGGGGGTCCCTGAAATTGTCTCAGGACATTTTGGCTTGCGAGGCCAAAACTTTGTATAACAATACCAAAACGCTTGCTTTTTTTCTCTGTCGAATCTCCAACAATGGTACAAAAGCAGTAGCAGCAGAGTTACTGCCTTGGCTCTAATCCAAACAATGATGACCAACCAACTATCTGTGATGGGGGAAAAAATAAAAACCAAGTTTATTTCAGAGAATCCTTGATTAATAAATAAAAATTACTGATTTGGACACAGCCTTGTGGATCATGTGTTAAGCTTACGCCTGAGATGCAGTCCACATACATCCCAAGGACCAGAGTTTACAGCCAGGGGCTAAGGGGGGGAACTAGTAACATGAAAAACTAAATAAAATACTTCTTCCTTCTCTCTCTCCCTTCCTGCCTGCTTTACTTCCTCTTAAAATATTAATAATTTTATTATTAGTATACATCTTTTTTTATATTATATGTTAAGGTATGGCTGCTATCTAGCAAAGTGGGATGTCTCCATCCAGAAAAAGCCCTTGTGTGATTGCTTGAGTTACAAGCTGAACTAGCTCTTTTCACAGAACACTTTTTTTGGATTGATAGGCTGACAAAAAGTTTGCAAACATTTTCTCAAAAATAAACAAGGTGAGGCTGGGAACTTAACTGGTAACTTAAGGGAAACACTCAGTTATTTCTTACCAATGATAAAATGTAAGCTTTCGTGAGAAAATTTGAATTTGAAGAACTTGTGTCTCTCACCATGAGCTTGACAGCTTTCCTATCCTTAAAGACTTTTTGATGAGCTCACTGGTTGTGTTAACAAATGTGACTGTTTTATATTGTATAGTCAAATGCATTGACATTTGGAAGATCTGTATACTTCTAGGAAACAGTATTTTCCAAATGACCTATGAACATGTTTAGAAAAGCATGAATAGGTTATAAAAAAATGTTCACTCAAAGTAAAATCCATAAACCAATGGATTTTATGTAACACAGTGTAAATGTTCACTGTTACGATTTCTGATTAAGAAACTCCCACATAGGATCCAATGGACAGTGGTAGAGGACTATTAGAAATTTTGTGGTGAGTGTTTTGTGTTATATATTTGATAGAGAGTGAATCTGCACATCTAAAACTTGTGTTATAAACCATTTTTCCTCAATTAAAAAATAAAATATTTAACTCCCAGTTGTTTCAAATTTTGTAGTGTGTAGCATCAAATAATGCCCACTATTTCATGAAAAAGATATCAAAATATTCCTCCATTTTTTTTATCTGTATATCTGTGTGAAGCTGGATTTTTTTTTTTTTTTTTTCATTTACTTCATCCAAAACTACATCCCAACAGATGAGGAAACAACTATGAGAATACTCATCTTTTCTCAATTTTTTTCTTTTGGAAAATGTAGTTGTATGTCATAGAGTTTAGTATATGAACATGTAGAGATAATTTAAGTGTTTTATGTAAAATAAATATGTTTAAATTTTTCCATATTATCTAACACAGCAAATATTCATAGCTATAACTCACATGAGCAAAAGTTCTTTGGGGCCTTCAATCATTTTTACTAGTATAAAAGGTTCCTGAGACCAAAAAGTTTGCAAACTGCCAGTTCAGAACCTATCATTTGTATGACTGTGGGAGCCAGCGCTCAAACCCTGGTCTGTTCGACTCCAGATTCTGAATTACTCCCTGTTTAGGTTGAGTTTTGTTGAATGTGAGATGCCAGATTTCTAAAAAGAATCTCGCTTTGGCTCTCAGTCACCTAATTAGACCTCCAATCTGGAACAATTTAAAATAACAAGGATCAGTTACATAGGCAAATGCATGCTGTACATTCCAGGGGCTTAAAATCAAAGGCATTTTTGATCATGCCAAGCCTGTTGCTAGCCCAGCGACCTCCAGGCCAGCTTTTCTCCCTGCTCAGGAGTCTGCAGCCTGGCTGCCTCTCATTTTCTCCTTCACAGGCTTTATGCAGGGGAGAGACATGCTGGAGAGCCACCCACCAGCATCAAGTGCTTCCAGCAAGAATGACACAGTCCTCTGCTCAGATCCCTTCGCAGGATGGCGGAGGTGCAGCCATCAGGGCCCAGAATAAAGGAGAGGTGGACACTGGCGAGCCCAGGACTGACACCATCTACCCTTCCTCCATTTCACCATCCTAAAACTCTCTGTTGTCTGCTGGGGAGAAGTGCTGTGCTAGATAATGAGGAGCAAGAACAAAAATGAGAACTTAGTCTCTGCCCTTCAGAAACCCACAAAAAATAAAATAATAATATTAAAAAACTGCCAATATTCCTCTTACCTTTGCATACCTCTTTCCTGTTTACCAAGTTACCATATGAAGAATTTCCAAATCAGGCAGTTAGAGAAGTCCAGGGAAATCAAGCAGCTTTGAGTGTTCTTTACTCAAAACTTGGGATTTCCTTCTTTTCTCTCTGTTATCTTATGTCCCTCCAGAAGTAAGTGTCAGTGTACAAAGCAGGGCAGTGCTAAAACAGCACTTGCTGCCTCTGGAAAGCCAAGAAGCATGATGATTTAATTGCAGCAAGGTAATTCCAGCATCCACTTGACTTCAAGCTAGTAAGATGCTGTTTCTGAAATCTTATGTTTTTCATTTGTGTAAGACCAGACTGATCATGCTCCCAAATCCTTGAGTGCTGAGAGAAAGAAAATTCTAATGGGTAATACGTTCAGGGTGAATGTGAGGTATGAATAGAGGACATGAAAGGAGGAAAGGCCCGAAACTGCTAGAAATGAAAAAAAAAAAAAATTGGGGGTTGAGGGGAGTGAGGAAAGACAGTGAAGTCAGACAGATATTTGCAGCAGGTGAATAGTCCGATATGGCTACAGTCAATCATGTAGAAAATTAATTGCCTGCACACAAAGCTGTCATAGGCAATGAGACCAAAGGCTGTATGGAAAGGACAGTCACCTCCAGGGAGCGGACCACTGGCCCGTCAGAACCCTGGAGGAGAGGGTGCAGGGCCCTGGGAAAGGAGGACATGGGACCTTAAAGAATTATTAGTCAACCAGTGAAAGGTTAGGTTTAGAGACACAGATATCACTTAATGTAGTTGAAGAAACTAGAATCAAACCGTGAAGTATATCTCTTTTTGTCTAAAAATGTGTTTCCTTCATAATTTCCCAATTTTAATAACAATAAAATAGCTGCAGCATGCTAATGTCTTCCACGAATGAAAATGCAGTTTTCTGGAAAAAACATCCTACTAGCTTGAAGTCAAGCGGATGTTGGAATTATCTTGCTGAAATTAAATTGCTATGTTCTCTGGCTTTTAAGAATTGGCAAGTCCTGTTTCAGTGTTTCCCTGCTTTGTACTGACATCAACTTTTGGAGATGAAACAAAGGAAAGACAGATGGGCACACCGTGGTGGGGTAGTGGTTTGGTCCACTGCCTCCGGAGGGAGGGAGGGAAGAAGGAAGGAAGGAAGGAAAGAAAGAAAGAAAGAAACCCCAAATCTAGAGGTGCGTGTTTTGCCTCTTCTCAGGGAAGCAACCATGAGTCTTTGTGACAACTCAAGGGTTGATGAGAATAGGGAGAAACTGAGGTGGCCAGTGATAATAAAGAGAAGCTGTTACAAAGAGAACATTTGCAGACATAGAATTTAAAAGACCTTTTAATTATTGAAATCAACATATTCTTTCCATAATCCCTACAAGGTAATGCCCCTTAATTTTTTTAGATGTTTGAGGTTAAATGATAGAATATGTAATACCAGAGTAGAGTTAGAAACTTGAGGTACACTGTTGAGGCCTTGAATATCAGACTACAAGTTGTATTTTCTCCATAGTCAGTAGAGAACTGTTGTGTTGTTGAGAAACTCACACCCATCAAAGAAGCTCGTTTAGAAGACTCTGGAAATGATTGATCTGAGTTTGATGGTAGTGAGGTGATTTAAAGACTGTTCAGTTGTCCAGGCATAACTCAAAAAGAAGCTGAATTAGATTTGTATCTGCAGAATTAAAGAAAGAAAGTGGATGCAAGCATTATCATGAAGGATACATCGAAAAGTTTTTGTATTAATCAAAAGAAATTTAAAAGTTTTCTAAGCTTGGAATCTGAATGACTAAGTAGCATGATTAAAGAAGTGAAAGGAGAATGCATTAATTTAAAATATTTTGAGGTTTTTGTATTAGATACATTGCATTTGTGGCAAGTATGGGCAATTTAAATAGAAACACTCTGTAAGCAGGTAGATGCAAGTGCTGGAGTTAGAGAAGAATCAGTGACTGAAATACAGATTTGAAGTAACCTGCAATGGAATGAAGAGAAAGCTCATGGATATGTTAAGATAAAAAATAAAGCATGGAAGATGGCAAATGACCAAGTTAAGGACATCATTGTGAGGGCTGTTAGGGTTTTTCATCTTGACATCAATTACTTGGTGTCTTTTCCAATATTCCTTTTCCAATTCTTGGACACCAACTGATTGCTCAACAATTCAATTCTAATACTCTTTACCTGGAGTTAGTGTCACATTCTACAAGTTAGAAGGCTCAGTTTGTTCCAGACTGTCTCGTTTCAGATTCCAATTGCAAATCTGAGGTCACCCATTGGGTTAAAAATTAGGAATTCCAGAACTTCCTCTTTAGGTTCCATAATTTGTTAAAACATGTCACAGAATTTAGGCAGTCACTTTCCCTAGGTTTCTTGGCTTTTTATAAGGACTACAAATGAACGAAATGAAGAGGTACAGATGGTGAGATCTGGAAGGATCTCAAGCAGGGAAGCTTCTTGTCCCCACCCTCCACACTGTATTCACCAACTTGGGTGTTCTTCAGATCCTGTCATTTAGGGGTTCTGTATAAAAGTTTCATTACAGAGGCATGGTGGATTAAATTGGCCATGGGGGCTTAACTAAAACTTCAGCCTTCAGCCTCAATCCCTCTCCTCCCCAAAATTGGGAGGGACCAGGTAGTGGGCTGCTGAAAGTTCCAGATTTCTGATCACTTTCTGGCAGCCAGCCTTTAACTAGAAGCTGTCTAGGGGTGCATCATGACAAAAGAAAGTCATGTCACCTTTATTAGTCGTGAAAGCCCAAGGGTTTTAGGAACTCTGTACCAGGAACAGAGGAAAAAGACCAAATATATTTTTATGATGCCACTGCGGATGTCCTCATTTTAAGACCAAGCAGAGGGAGAGAAACAAGTGACCAAGAATTCAGAGAGGCAGGAGGGGCACAAGATTAGGCAATGTCATGGAAATAAGACCAGCATTTCAGAAGGAGCAGAAAGGGGGCATTTCACTTTCCTTTTCACTCTCCAGCATCTGAGATTCTTTACTACATTTGGGGAATTCCTCATTTTACTAACAGAGCCTGATCACTTTCCAAGCCTCCCTTGCAGCTAAGAAATATAGGTATAACCCAGACTCCACCAATCACTTGTGCCCCAGAGTATGAATTACAAGCTAGGGATTCTGTAGAGTACACTTCGTGGTGACTGATGGCAGCAGTGACAGGTAGATCTAGTTAGTGATACCAGCATATGAGTAGTAGTGTTACTGTATGTCTGGATCTGACCCGGATTGTCTGAGTTTATCAATGTTGTTACAGCATCCTGCCAAGCTTGAAATTCTGTCCTAGTTTCCATCACAGTTTGCTAAAGGTTAATTTAGGCAAATGTGCTCCCAACAAACCAGCTCCAAACTGCCCCACAGGGCTGCAAGTTCCTCAACAGGGGTGTTATGGCCCCACACCCCAACCCACTCCTGAACTCTCCCCCATCCCTACACATACCATCCCTCCACCCCTACTGAAAGCCCAGTGGTACTCTAGTTGCTCCTGGTTTCAACTCTGAAAATTATGGTAAGTCTAGTAAGTAGTGACATCTAAACCAGCAGCAGATTGCATCAATTAATCTCTGCTGTGATTTGATGACTTACTCTTGACTCCCTGGCCTCCAAGCCCATCCCCCAAATCTACCCTGCAATCCCTACCCCACCCCTCAGATTATTCAAACTATCTAATTCTTTTTTGTTTCTTTTCTCCTTAAATCAGAGTGACTTCTGTTGCCTGCAACTGAGACCAAACACTAGTACAAAATGTTATCAACACTATCAAGCACTACAAACTGTTGAAGAGGGCATTTGATTTTGTAATTTGATTGTTTGTGATTTTATACCAATATCTAGTGATGGGAATAAAATATGATTAAGGGAGTGAATTCAAAAACAGTGCTTATGTAGCCACGTGTCTTAAGATCAGCATTATGTCAACAATAGCATGGAAGTGATTACAGACTGCTGGAGGAGGCGTTACAGTCCAATTGTTAAAAATCTCCAGTCTTGAGGAGAAGGATAGGAGTGAAGGGTAGTACAAGTGCAACAGACAGTGGAGGATTCTCTGAGTTTGGTGACGGGCATGGTGTATTGTTATATATTTGATGAAGAGTGAATCTGAATATCTGAGACTTATATTGTCTTGTAAATCAAGGTTGCCTCAATGAAAACATTTTTTTATTTAAACATCTGAGGTCTTCTTCTTGCTCAAGGTTGCGTTTCATATATTAAGTAAGACAGTCAAATTTTTGGTTTATTCCTTCTTCCTCCAGTCTTAGCATCATAACTAAGAAGAGAATCCCACAGATTGGTCCAACTGAGACAGATAGGGAAAAGTAGGATGGACTTAACCTTTTTGTCCAATACAAGTTCCAGCTCTGACTGACCCATCCTCTCATTTCTAGTACCAATTACTTTGTTATAATTAAGCTACATACCTTGAATCTTTTGCATGCTAGTCCCAAGGAATGACTGCACAAGGCCGTAGTCTACATATTTCTGAACAACTAAGCGATGCAAACCCTCCAGATGCAAAACAAAGGACATTGTATAACACAAGCATTTTGAGTCTTCTGGGTATTTCTGACCCACCAAGGAGATAGAATACCCCTCCTCTGAAACTGCTAGTCAAATCTACCCTGTTAACTTACAATCCCTGGAGTCCAGCAAAGCAGAGTCCTGTCCTCCATGTTGTCACCTTTCTGCGCATGATCTCCATAATAAGGCCTTGATTTGAGGAATGTTTTGGACTCTGCAATTTCTATTTGCTCAGGGGTCCAAAACCCTGAAGAAGCTACCAGACCATTAGGGTAGTTAATTCAAAGTCTGATTTTCCAGACCATCACTGAGTCTAGACAACTCCTGTCTTTCATACGTGGGGCCAGACAGGTTCTTGAACTTGGAGTGCTAATTTCTTCGCACTCACTCTTTTCACCACCAGCTCTTTCTCACCTCTCTCACGTGTCCCAGCATCAATGAAGGACTCTTTAGACCACCCTACATTTTCTGAAAGCTGTTACCCACATGTAAGAAAACATTGGTGTTCTTTCCTTCTGACTAATATGGTTCCCTTGCTTTTCTGCCTGACAAAATTGTAGGCTTCCCATAAGATGCAGATAAAATAGTGTTCAGAGAAGCTGTCCTGGGTCCTTCACATTTCAGAAGGTCAAGGAATCCCTGTTTCTGTTCTCCTTTAGCTGTGCTCCCTAAACCATTCCTTCTGCACCGTATCTGTTTCTATTAACACATTATGTGTCTGTCAACGTACCCAGTATTTATATCTAAAAACACACAAAAATAGAAGCAATTTAAATTACAAGGTAAAAAAATTATAAAGATGAGTTCTAAAGGAATTTTTTTAAAGAAAGGAAGAGAAGAAAGAGGACTTCTTTTTTCAATAGGAAGGAGGCAGCAGAAATGAAGATCTGTAAGCAGACAGACAGAGAGAGAGGAGGAATATGTATTTTTGTTCATTTATTTAGTAGTTCATTTTGGTTGTTTGCCACACCCTGTGGCCGTGTGTGGCCCACGCCACTGTAGTCACCAACCTAGTGCTTTAGCCACCAGGCCACACCAGAAGGAGCAATAATAAGGAAGGAAGAAAAGAAGAGGAGGAAGCACATTCATTTATTCATTCATTTATTTATTCATTTATTGGTTTCTGTTCCTCCCCAGTTTAGTCCTGAACCACCAGGGCGTGCCTAACAACTGTTCTTATTCCCACCCCACCTCCGCCCTCACCCCTTTTGTACATACTTTCATCTTGTTCATAGCATCTATCACATTCTGTTATAATTCTGTTTAATTGCCTAATTTGTGCTTATAAATATCTGTCTAGTTAGGTAACTTTAAAACCATTTTTAAATAGTGACAAATTCCCATCATTTCTCAGTAATGACAGATTGTAAAAATTGGTGCATTGACTGACTTATCTGAACAATTGCAGTTTCAGCATCTAGTGAATTGCTTTCCTTCATTTAAACTGCCTGGACAGTTATGTTCAGTTTGGTTTTCTCTTCTGTCAGTCTCAGATTTATGCTTTAGGGCACAAATGAATGCCATCCTGTCAGGTCCTGGGTTTGTTTTGTAAATGAAGTGTTTGGAAATGACCACCTCAGCTAGGAATGGATCATTAATTTGTAAATGTGAAAATCTCTCCCAAATAAGCCAAAAGCCCAATTATTCACATAAATCTTGAATTGGAGGGGGGAAAAAAAAAAAGACAATAGGAATATACTTTAAATAGTTACAATTCTCATTTCTGAAAACTCTCTTCTGTTTGGGTGTTCAAGGCTCAGTGCTTTTCCTTATGAAAATTATCTGACTGTGAAATACTTGTAGAAAATAAAATCTTTAAAAAATGTTGTTATGCTATGGTCTTTTCCTACGTTCATTCTAACTGTTTAAATTGTAGAGGGCTACATCAGTAACATCTAGTAACAAGTTAATAACTAGGGGTGTGAGTTCCTTGAGAAGAATCCCTGCGCCCTTGCTCAGTTCTAGCCCATCTGATGGTGAAGTAACTATGAATGCTATTGGCCCTAGATGATGCTATGTGGCTTTATTTCCCAGCTCTCCTCCAATAAATCCCCAAAACATAACCTTAAAAAAAAAAAAGAAAGAAAGAAAGTTAATGTGAAGTAGGTCTATAAAGAATCTTGACAGAACACTTATTCTTTATTTTGTTCTCTGTTGATTTCTCCCTCTAAAAAAACATTAAATTTCTGCTAACAGCTATTTGGAAACAATAGCATGAGAGAGCTGTTTGAAATCCTAAGCTGTTTGTTTGGGAAGTCCTGCTGATAAGGAAATCAATACAAATTGTGTGCTGGAAAAGGGTTTTTTAGGGCTTGAGTTGGTGTTTAGTCTAGACCATTCAATCATCCTTCTCTGAAGGAGCTTATTCCTTCATGTCCTCTGCCCAAGAAAGAGTAGTGGAAGTGGGATGGGATGCAGATGGGATGCAGACGGGGGCCTATTGTAGAAGGGCTGGACTCTGGCAGAGGAACAAGGATGAATGCCTCACTTTTCATAGGTCACCAGCTTGGCTTTGGTCTCATCCAAGAGCTATGAGAGCCAGGTCCCAGGAGGGGCTGGCAGCTCCCACTCGAGTCTTGTCTCACTTTCCCGGTTCTTCCTTATCCCACCTGTGAGATTCTTGAGTTCAGTCTACAAAAGGGATTTCAGAACATATCAAAGTGTTAATGAGTAAGAAATATTTTATTGAAGAAGAAAGAAAAAGAAAAAGCATTCTCAGTAGGCTCTTGGGGCTCAGGTGACTGAGACCCTGGTGTGCAAACCACATACAACCCATAAACTGGGGTTCAAGACTTAGGGCTGGGGGGTAAAGTCAAAATGTTTCTTCTTCCTCTTCCTTCCTTAAAATGTTTCTTCCTACTCTCCCTTCCTTCCTCCCCCTACCCGTTTTTCTAAGGAAAGGTACAGGCAAGAATGAAGGCAAGCAGGTAGGCAGAGGCAGAAGGACTTTATTTATTTTTATTTAGTTGTGTGTCACATCGATTGTTTCCCAGGCCCTAGGTCTTGAACCCAGGGCCCTGGGAGGTATGTGGGACTGCTCTCAGGGTGTGCTAGACCACTAAGCCACCAGGGTATACCCCCTTCCTCTCTTTAAAAAAAGAAAACAGCAGTCTCAAGAGTGAGAGTGGGCCTTCCTCTTGAAAGGAAGAAAGTGGGGAAGAGGCAGGTTGGGAGACAGTCTGCAGCTTTACATGGGCACGTAGGAAGGAATTATTTTGGTGATATGTCTTCCTCCTATCTGGCCCATCCCTTAATTAACCTTGCCTCTCAGACTGGTCCATCTCTGATTGATAAACTGGTTTTTCTGCAATATAGCCCTATCAGGTATTTTTATTAAATGTTGATACCAGTTTTTCCAGCTTCAGCCCCTTCTTTTGTCCCTTTCAGACAAGTTAGTGAGCCAGCAATAAAAGAATCTAATGTTATAATGGGAAGCACTCCATGAGGCCACCTTCAGAACCTCATGGAGTCCCAGAAACCTAGGCCACTGGGCTCAAAACCTAGTAGTTCTAAATAATAGAATAAATGCATGCCTGGTGGGGAAGCGAATAAAATCTTTCACTAGGCTAAGTGTTTCTGGCCCACCGTCAGCTTAAGCAGCCACAGAACTGATAGGACTGACTTAAAGGTGACCTTGCACTGTCATTTTTGAACATGTGCAAATGTGTCCAAGCATGAGGAAAGCTGGCCTTTGGGCAATGGACTTAGAATCTTCCCCAGGAACACACTAATCAATTGCCACCCACTTCCTCAATTGAATTCCAATAAAACCCTCTGAGTAGAGCACTGGGAGAGAGAACACTTTATCTTGATATCTCCTTATTTGTTATAAGTAATAAGCAGTTCCTCTTTAATGAAACTTTGCTTTCGTTCATTTGGCTAATGTTACCTAAGGGAGGGGACTCTTTGCATATAGTTCTGCTGGATGCATATGACTGAAGACACATTCATGTATTATGTGGCTGGATATGGTGGAGGCCAGGAGGTCTAAGAGAAGTCTCTTGCTTCCTATTCCTTCTCTCCCAGATCTGAAATGACTGAAGAGCAGATAAAATCCCCTGGACCAGGCAATCGAAAGGGCAGGGTTGACATACTCCTTCAGGAATGAGGCCTTATGGAGGACCGGCTTAAAGAGGAAGTGCCGCTTGTTAGTCCTGACCTTTCAGACCAGTAATGTCACCTGGTGCTTGGCTGTTTCCTCAAAATGGTTAAAGCAAAGCTAACATATGGTTCAGCTGTGCTTACTTTTAGGCATCACTGGCCAAGTTACAGAGAACAATGAAATTCACAACGATGTGTTAGAAATTGATGGTGACTGATTTGTCTCAACTCCAGAATGTGTGTGAGAACTATGGAAACTAACCAGACAAAATGGAGAAAAGAGGAAACAAAGATCAAGAAGGAGACATGAAATCCCCATTCCTCCATGCCATGACAGCTCTAGTCCAGACCAAATTAGGACTGAAAGCAGGTGTGATTCCCTATTCCTGGAGCGATCTACCCCTCTTCTGGAAGTCTAAATATGTTAGAGACCTAACAACCCCCTTCCCTCCCCTTCCTTTGCAAAAAACATATAACCTAGTCCCCATGCAGCTGGAGCAGAGAAGACCTTTAGAGCATAGACTCTAAGTAGATGAGCTCTAAATAAATGTCTTTCTCCATTCTTTCTTATGACTGGCAATCTGTATTAGCCAGATCAGAAAAAGAACTTTAACAATCTTGGTAAGAGCAGCACAACGCATAAGCAAAGCACAGCCTGGAGAATGCCTTGAATTCTAATCAATCAGATGAGCAAGGCTTCCTTCTGTGGAAGCACTGATAAAGCAGAATTGAGAATAAGGACAAATATGGGTTAAACTATTCCATGCATTATGGAAAAGGAGACCTAAAATGATAAGAAAAAGACAAAGTTTTGAAAATTCTTCATCCTGAATGGTAGTATAAATGATAATATTCAGTTTTATGATTTTCTGGCACATTCTAAATTACATGGAGTTGAGGTTATATACCTGATAGGTTAGACTAGATATACTGCAATTATAAATGATCACCAACATCTTTCTCTCTCACATCATGTGTCTGTCAAGAGTCAGCTGTACCTCTGCTCCATGTTATTTTTTAATGTCTGTTTATTATAATAATTATTCTACACATTAAAATAGTTTGCTATGTATATACAGATTCCCCATTTCTTAGATGTATTTCAACACACCGTGCCCTCCACCAAATCACCAAGTGTTCTTCCCCATTGTCTAGTGGGCTCTGTCACTACTTGCTCCCTGCCACCACCACCCCCATCCTGCCCTGTCCCATTCCCTATTGGTGACCTCAGTTCTATTGCAAGTGTCCCACATGTAGATTTTGTTTCATCTGTTCCTTTGTTTTGTCTGTTCACATTCCACCTATGAGTGAGCTCATCTGATATCTATCTTTCTTCTTCTTTTGACTTGTTTCACTTAGCATAATCCCCTCTAGAGCCACCCATGTTGATTCAAAAGACAGGGTTTTATCTCTTCTAAGGGCTGTGTAGTATTCCATTTTGTGTGTGTGTGTGTGTGTGTGTGTGTGTGTGTGTGTGTATACATCCTCTTTATCCATTCATCTGAGGTTCTGCTCCATGTTATTTTGACTCCAGGCCCCACGATTACAGAGCAGGCTCTACCTGGGTGATGGAAGTTGCTGTGGCAGGAGGAGGTGGAGCTGGAGGGAACGAACTACACTATTTTGCTCACTATTCATTAGGAAAAGAAAGTTCCATGGTCACACATGAGGAATAGGATGTGTTGCCACAAACAGGACTCCAAATATGGTTCGACTGCATTACAATCTAACGCATGCTGCTGCATTCTTCTGTCTTATACTGACCTTGAAACCAACCAAAACTAACTGCAAGGAGCAGGACAATGAGTAATTACACTCTTCAGTGCTGTTTTCCAGGAAATCAAGAAAAATCAGATAAGCAAGGGGTCTCTTTGAATTAGCCAAAGTGAAAAGATTAGCCAAAAGTAATCTGATGATGATACAAGCCTCAAATCCCCATGGGTTACATCCTAAAGTCTCTGAAATTGCACATGGGCCCCATGAATACATGCGAAGTGCCAGACACAGGTACAATGCTGCGCATACCTGACTGAAACCTCCCATTTTTCCTGAACCAACCTTTATCCCAAGATCCTGGTCCTCTTTCCTCTATTATTTAAGCTCAGGGCCAGTTTCAGGGGGAGAGACCGATCTGAACCATATACTTCCTTCTCCTTGTTGGTTGACTCAACAAAATTTTTCTCTTTTGCAAAACCCGATTCCATAGTGTTTGGAGTATCTCTGAACAATGAGCAAATAAACCTAAACTAAGTTCAGCCATAACCCCAAGAACTTTAGAAAAGTGAGACACAAAAAAAGACCTGGAAATGAAGAAATGTAACAGTAAAATTGCTCTAGTTTTGGTTATGCTTCGTTGTCAAATAATACTTAGGGTGCCCGCTGGTGGAGTCGTGATTGGGTCTGCCAACCGAGTTCAATCCACATACACTTCAGGGACCTGGGTTTGTGTCCCAGGCTGGGGGCAGGAGTGAAGGGGTGGGGAGGAAAGTGGGATGCCAGGAACACAACTAAGATGAACAACCAAATAAAATAAAGAGTGCTTCTTCCTCCTCTCTCTTCCTCCCTCCCTTCCTGTATAATTTACCTTCTTTCCTGCCTACACCTTTCCTTTAAAAAAAAAAAAATGCACACTTATTTTCTCTCATTATATTTTTCCTTTCAAGGGCTCTGCTCTATTGTGTTTGCAATCAGACACAGATGCCTCCTCTGTACTTCTGTGTCTCCACTGTTTGCCACGCAGTGGATCCACAAAGGTATAGGAGACATTTTCAAGGATTCCCTACCTCTCCTTTGGCTTAATGACCAATTGACACAGGAGAGATTAGCAAGTAAAAAAAAAGACATTGAATTTCATGTGCACAGAGGTCCAAAGATGTAGACCCTAATAAATGACCAAAACAGTTTATATAGTTTTTCTACAAAGGAGTGAGAAATTTGAAGAATACACAGGACAAAGAAATTGTTGAAAGTTTTGGTTTGAACAACTAATTCAGTGGGTTGAGCAGAGCTTGTTTACACAGCTTCCTGTGCCTGTCTGTGACAATAAGAGTGTCTCTCTATCTCTATACAGAGAGTGTCTCTTCTACATGGATCTCTCTCCTGATTTATAGTAAACAGAGGAGACTCAGAGAAAATCCCTGCTTTTAGAAGAAAGGAGGATTTGGGGGTATCATTTACTCATCAATTGCTTCTTTTGGTTTGGTTTGAAGTATTTTATTGTGATAACTATGTTTTACAATTTAAAATAAGCTCATTTGTATAGATTCCCCATATGTGCAGTTCCCCATTCCTCAGGTATATGTCAACACACCCTGTCCTCCACCAAATCACCAAGTGTTCTTCACCATTATCCAGTGGGGCCACCATTTGTGCCCCATTCCATTCCCTACTGGTAACCTCAGCCCTATTGACAGTGTCCAAGGGTTGGTTTTGTTTGTCTGTTTCTTTGTTTTGTCTTTTCACATTCCACCTATGAGTGAGATCATCTGGTATCTCTTTCCTCTTTTGACTTATTTCACTTAGCATAATCTTCTGTGCATCCATCCCTGTTGATGCAAATTTTCAGGATTTCATCTAAAAGTTGTGTAGTATTCCATTGAATATGCACACATCTTTATTCATTCATCTAACATTGGGCACTTAGTTTCCAGTTCTTAGCTAGGGCTGCAATAAACAGGGGAGCATAAATCTCTGTGAATTAATGTTTTTGTATCTTTTGGGTAGATACCCAGAAGTGAAATGACAGTTGGGCATGAAAATAGATGATTGATGACTTCTCAGCCTTGGGCATTATAGTTTATGTCCTGTCTTGAACCAGCTTAAAAGCCTCTGGGAGCCACATGTAATAGCCATTCATTAAGGTCTTAAGGGGCGCAAGCGCCCACCTTACAGATTCTTGGTGGGGGCAGGGCATACAAAGGACTGGGAGATAGTTCTGTGAAGGGGCCAAGGTCAACTTCTCCATGAGGCCCAACAGGCACCGTGTCTAGGGACCACAGTTCTTTTTAAGGGTCCGTGACAGTGTTTTATATTTGATTACAATCATAAGAAAAAAAGAACTTTTATGTTGAATAAATGTTTTAATATAACACGTTAATATTTTCATCTTTTTACCAATAATGGGAACCATGCTTCTAACCCACACCTTTGCATACATTTTCCCCTCTGCTCAGAATCCTTTCCCCCGATATGTGTAGACCACATCCTTACCTCTTTGCAGTCTCTGCTCATTTGTCACCATCCTATTTAAAATAGGAGTGTGCGCACGCGCATGCACACACACACACACACACACACACACACACACCCTTCTAGCCCCATATCATCTGTTCCCTCCTCAGCCTACTTTAGTTTTCTGCATAGTGCTTACCAGTCCTTTTTTCCTTTTTGTCAGCCTCTCTCTATCAGAATTGAGCACCACGAGGGTGAGGTGTTTATATGTTGTTCACTGCTGAAAACCAAGCTCCTAGAACAGTGTCGGGTATGTAGTACTCACTCAGTGAATGTTTGTCGAATGAATGAATGAGTTTCCGAGTGGTAAATGTGTTTGACTCCAAGGAGGAAAAAACCCAGATGCCCTCCAGGTCTGCCTTTAGCCTAAGCATCAGGATCTCTCCCTTCCCTGCAAAGATTTCTATGCTGCAGTTTAAAGCAAAAGCATCATAGAAATGGGGTTCTCTTTGCCTGACTTTATTCTCTTTAGAAATTCGAGGGGGTGGTTATGGCAAAAAAGGGCCTGGAGGTGCGTGGTGCCACCCAAATATTATCCACAGTAGTGTGACTCAGGCGTTTAGCCTGTACCTAGGGTGTGTTTTACCTGCAACAGAGTTTGTGTGTGACTTCCTCTTCAATTTCCTTCCCACCTGCTGCCTGCCTGCCTTCATCATGTGTGTGTGTGTGTGATCTACTCTAATAATACACAAAAAAATCTCCTATTTGTGTGTCTAAACTTTTTCTTTCTTCTTTCTTAGTACAATTAAAACAGAATACAGTATTTTTTAATTCTTAGGTAACATCAACAGAAAGCAAAGAAATCCAAATAGCATAAAGTCAATCACTGTAGGTCTTGGGTTATGATCCAACAATGAGGTAGATGAAATTTCAAGAGCCAGGCCTGACTTCCTCTGGCTTCAGCTTTCATCTCTCTTCAGGTCATATGTGTTCTGGCTGTCACCTCATCACCATCACATAGTGTACTCCTGAATATCCCCTTCAACTCAAGGAGAAACTGACACATCATTTTCACTTGCTTTCTAGAGACTGCTAATTCATAGTCGACAGTCAAACAGTCTAAGTGAAATTAATCCCCGGTTCTTCTAGTCAGTCTCCTCCTCTGTCCCATTTGGTTTCCAGATTCATTTCTGAGGATTGTCCCTATCTTTGCTGAATTCTGGGCAGCCCTTCTGGCAAGATTTAACAACTTGGTCTCAATTAACAAGGAAATGGAGTACCTGATAGCTGAAGGTTCTAGAGGGTAGGAAATCCTCTTGGAATTCCGACTGTCCCTGAGAGCAGCCTCCAGACCTCCCAGCCCCTTCTACAAGGGAGGGTTAGGAACTGATATGTGAGATCATATAGGAGTACTGTCCGTACTTGGACCCCTGAAGCCTCATCCCATCCCATCCCCACAAACTACCCAGCACCGTGCCTCTAAGGGAAGGCACAATTCTGTTCCATTGTTGGGGCTTACCTGTTAGGGATTTGTTGGCTTAGGCTGTGCTTGCAGAAAGGGAAGGAATTACTTCAGAGCATTTGGTCCTTTATTTTCTCACAATGCCTGTACCCACACCTCCTACCTCCATCACAGCCGAAGCATCCCAACCAAAGTCCCCTCTGCCCTCATGCCTTTTCTCTTCATTTCCTTCCCCTTTTGATCAAGTAGGGGCTTCAGAATTTGACTGCCTCCACCACTTACTCGTGGTTCTATAGAAATTACTTGAGCCAGTTGAGCTTTACTCTCACTTATAAAGTAAGGGTGAAATAGAAAGCACCTATCTCAGAGGGGCCACTGGAGCTCACCTGGGAACACGACCCCTGCTCTGCTCTCCCAGCTATAGGAACTGCTTCCACCTGGCAAGGCCCACGTCAGAGGGAAAGCAGCACAGAACAGAGCTCAGCTGAGAGATGAATAGAAAATGAACAAGCCCTGATGAACCCACAAGAGCCCCTGGATATGCTGAGCCTAAACCCAGTGTATCCCTAACCAACCAAGTTATGTGAATCACGAAATCCCCATTTTCTGGGATTGCTTTGTTGGATGTTTGGATTTCTGTTGTCTGCAACTTCAAAATCCCAAAGTAAAATACTGCTTTTCCCTGCCCTGGCTCTTCACTGTGGCGGCTTTGTATAAGATTTTCATGAGTCTCTGGCTCCCCTGGGTGGCAAAGAGAATAAATTCACATTTTTAGTTTTCCTACTCTTGCATAAGCATTCTTATTTCTACAGTTTATTTACCCTGCAGCTCCTCTAGGTTCAGATATATTTGAGTTTACTCAGCCCACAAATGCTTTGGCAAAGATTTCTTTTTCCTGCTCCACCTGCTCTCCTATCTGTGTTTGTGCTCTGTCTTCACTGAGCCTATCAAATCCCCTTACAGGTCCTGTTTTGGGCTTGGATTTGGGTCAGTGGTACAGTGAGTGTCGAGACAGTGGGCCGCAGGTCATCCTCCTCCAGACACAGAAAGGTCACAAAGCATCATTTTAGTATCAGAAGTTTTCACTCATCACCTGTGTCAACCAGACCAGCTGTCACTTTACTTTGAAAAGTGCTCTGAATGAGGAAAGTAGAGAATTGACTAGTGAGGGAAAAAATTCAAGATAATAGACATTTTTATGCCTTAGTTTTTTAAAGGCGCTATTTAGTGTGTTTAATTTATTTTAGATAGTTTATTAAGGAGATATTTAAAAACACAAAAATTTGACCAGGTTGGTTTTATTTTGCCATAATTAATTTCCTAGAGAGCCAATGCTAATGCAAAAAGTCGACAAGGTCTTTGGAAACTTTACCAGTCTTAGTTCTCAGAGGCAATCAGAAAACACTTTAGTATGTGCTACTCTGTGTTGTTTTATTAGAATTTTTGCATATTTGATTATTCCTTGTTTAGACTCTTGCACTTCAGAAACACTAACCTGCTGGTTCCACAGTTATGGCTCATTGCCTGTGTATTTGCATGCTCTGGCAGAGAGATTTATGGCTCATTGCCTGTGTATTTGCATGCTCTGGCAGAGAGATGGAGAACTCTTCCACCTGAACTCAGTGTCACCTACCTTATCCCCCATCCCACACCCTGGACCCTGGCTGGGCTAGATGTCCCACTTCTGCTTCTGGTAATGTACCAGGACTGTCATTACAATGACTACATTAGATAATTAACTTTATGACTTGCGTCTCCAACTAGATTGAGAAGCTTAAAGTGTGGTCTTGATCTCTTTTTTCTTTAAGTTACATGCATCCTAGCACAGGGCTTGACTTAAAGTTTATTGAATAAATATGTGAATTAGAAGGAGAAAAAGAAGTAAAATGGCATTTGAGGGTCTATTGTCTAGATGCCTTCTGAGCTACACAAATTCAGTGAGACTATATGTAAATGACCTGGAGAGGTACCTTAGCACCAAGTAAACATGGTAGTTGAATGAATGATGGGAAATCCACATTCTGAATATAAAAATACTGAGACTCAGGGAGCTTAAATTCCTTCCCTCTCACACAGTTACAGTTGGAGAGCCGAGATCTGAACTTAGATCTCTCTGATGCAAAGCCCTCTGCTTCACTTCCAACTCCCTACGGAATTCTGCATTATACCTCTCTAAATCCCGGGCCCCAGCAAGTAGGCAAACTTTTTTTTTTTTTGTAGATAATGATCACTGAATCAACCACAATACTTTTCCATAATGACTTTCCATGGGAGGAATTCCACAGATATTTGCTGGATGAACGGATGAATGACTAGAGTTGAGGAAACTTCCAATGCTGAACAAACAAAGGTGGCTGACGGGTCCATTTAGTGCATGATACCATATTACTTCTTTAGAAAATGCATTATTGCCACTATAATGATCTACGAGGAAGAAAAGTATTATAAAATAGCACTAGGGAAAGAGCTTCAAGAACCATTTAATAGAAGTAAAGGTAAAGAAAATAAAGTTAATCTTTTGGGAACAGTGACAAATTTAAAATCTGTGATATTCAAAATCTACTTAAGGATCTTTCACAACAGAAAGGAGGCATTTTAACCTCCCTGCTAAATTTGATTTGAAATTATCTACAATGATATTAGCATAGCTCTATTGAACTTTTTGAAATTATTTATAGACTATTATCTAGGTGGTCTAGCAATATGAATAGCACACAGCAAAAGGTGAAGATAGATAAAGTTTCATGTTATCTTCCTCCGAGAGGATTATGAGGGAGATGAAGCTAATAGGAGATATCTTAGGTGACCATGAGGTTAATTAAGTCAATAACAGTCATAGCAGTCATTAATTGTGCTCTTTTTTTTGGTGGTAGGTGCTTTACTTGTATAATATTATTTACTTACTTGGTCCCCACACTATCACCATGTGGTGGATTTCTCATCCATATTTTACAGGTAAGATTTCGGAGAGGTTAGATAATTTGCCCCCCAAACACCTAGGTCCATCTGACTCCAGCAGAGTCTAAAGTATTTTATTTTATTGGGGTAACTCTTTCTGCAACACCAGATCTACCACATAATTGCCAGGTTCAGAGCCTTGTCAAGTTCTAAGAGCTCCTTCAGTTACCTGAGGGTAGAGGCATGGATGACCATCATCATCCTCCTCGTATTAAGAAAACGCCTTGCACAGTGAAGGTGCTCATCTATTGTAAGGAAAGCCAAAGGCTGCTCTGCATAAGCATGTACAGAGTTGAGTAGTTAAAAAAAAAAAGAAATTCAAGTTGAAGGCTAATAGGCATTTTTATTAGATAATCTGTAAGGAAATATTTAAAAACACAAAGGTTTGGCCATTTTTTTTATTCTATCATGGTTAATTTCCTAGAAATGCATTGCTGCTGCATAATTTAAAAAGATCCTTAAAGTCCTTCTTGAAAATAGCCCAAGAAGCCTCAATATTATAGTCCTCCTCCCTACCACCTCTGTGTTGAACCCCCAAATTCTCTTACTCACATAGACATACTCCACTTTCCCCCAGGGAAAAGTCTGGATTCTGTTCAAGGACAAAAGTGATCTTCAAGAATATGTCATAGATCACAGTAGTAATGGAGGGGCTTCTAGTACTCCCATGAAATTAAAAAATCCTTTTCTTTCATCGCTACCCCGAAGGGTAATGATTCTGGAACATACTTCCTCCTTCGTAGGAAAAGATCAAGTAAGGCCAGCGTAGAGTCAGAGGAAAACATAACCTGTAGTGGTTTGTTCTAGGAGAGGGCATTTATTTTACTGCCTTATGGCTGATAATAAAGACAGACCTATGGCTGTCTTTTGCTATTTAGGCCTCTTAGTCAAATAGAAATCAGACTGAACATATTGCTTAAGAACCTGGGAAGAGGTAGGTCAGGGATTTGTATTCTGAGACATTTAGGAGACAAAATCAATAGTTAATAACGGAGCTGGAGGCATGGAAAGATAGGGATAAAGAGCTAAAGACAGATTTTTCTGTCTTTTTGTCTTGAGTTGGTTCTGCTTCCCTCCCTTCAGAAACGGGAAAGAATTTATATTGTCAAAATATAAGGAGTTGATAAATGGTGAACTTCCCCAAAGAGAGTCTTTGCAAACACAAAATAAAGTACTTATTTAACAGAGAGTACTTGTTAAAATGAAAAATATCATTTTACAAACTTTCAGGAAACACAGACTTAACCTTGTTGAGAATGTAAACAGGTAATATTAGTCAGTATAGTAGTTTCCTAATAGTGATTGGATTTTTTTCCTCTAGGAGGCTAGAGGATACATCTTCAGGGCTTGACTCTTTCTTCCTAACGTATCTTAAACCCATGTGTGCTGGTGTTGAAAAGAGTTGGAAAGGGTATGCAATTACTTTGGATTGCTTCATCATTCTGAGTTGGCAAGAAGCACCCTTTTTGCTCTTTTACCTTTTTATTGGGTAATTAAGTAAAGCAACTTTAATTGCATGACATAGTTCTCATGTCTCTCTTCCACATTATTCCAGTTGTCCACCACTAGACTCATTCTTTGTGACTATACCCATCCTTGCCAATATTGGACTTTATAATCAGGTATCTAGCTCTTTTGAAGTATCTAGAAGAAAGGATTTCATTTCGCTTGGCACAAATGAGATAAGAACTGTTCAACTTGCCCAATAAAAAAGATTCTAAAAATGTTATTTATTTTACCACTCCCGCACTCCTGAGTGGATTGCTAATTTGGGAACTTAATACACACTTGTTCCAACAACTTAATTTGCCACAAAATGATGGCATTCCTAATAATGCTGACATGTTTGGAGCTCAGACACATTCTGGTTCCTGAATCTATCTGACTCATAAAAAAGAAAAAAAAACACCAGAATTTTGGTGGTTATTTCCATACTAAAAAGAAGGAGCTTCCTTTCAACAGGGCAAATCCAAATAGTCTGTACTGAAATGACTTACTTCTATGTACAAGAATTTTGAATTTACCCCATTTTAGTTCTGAATAGAAAAGACACAGATTCTTCTTCCCTTTCTTTTTTCTCACATGCACTGAAGAAGTAAAGAAAAGAGAAAATTTATTTCTGGCATAGGCATTTACCTTTCAGAGTGGAAAGATCCTGGCTATCCAAATACTAAATTTCATTTTTATTTTTCCACTCTGATAGAATGATTAAAGTAATCACAAATATAAGAATCACTTAATAATTTTTCAGTAACTGTTCAGGCTCTTAATTAGTAATTTATAAGGAAACTAAGGTGATGAAAAGGCTGTACAAGTCTGAAGGAAATAATTTACAATTACAAAAAAAATACTTCTCCACCCAAGACAAAATTAAATCCTGGAGGGGATAGAGCATATTTTCACAACTGAAAGCGCGTTCTGTAGTTCCATGGGAAACACACCTTCCCTCCGCCCCTATTGGAGCCAATACAAACTACAGTTGTCCAACAAACAAGGTTAGAATTCTCCCCACCTCAGCCTCTAAATTTCACAAATTAAGCATGACTCTCAAAAGATTCCCTCAAGAAACATGTCCTAAGACTATGCTCTTTTTTTGTGCCAGTTAAACTTAAATAAAATCTTACTGTAATTACAGATATTATGGTGGCTTTCATCAGGGAACTTTTGTTTTGTTTTGTTTTCCTGTTACTGGCATCCAGTGGGCAGAGGCCAGGGCACTGGTGAAAATCCTACAATGTGCAGGACAACCCCTAACAACAAAGAATTATCTGGCCTAAAATGTCAATAGTGCAAAGGTTGTGAGACTTTCTACTGGAGAAAAAGTGATCAATGTCCCTTTTCTGTGATAAGTTTATGATACAGTTTTATCATTCGATCATTTACCAAATATTTGTTGACTAACTATAGGACACTGTGAAGAAGAGAAATTACTACCTTTCTGAGCCAAACAGTTGAAAGAAGAATTGGGTAAATTAATACATAAATCAGGGAATTAATTTTAGATTATGTTATATATTATAAAGGAAATAAGTGATAACAGGAAAGAATATTTGGCAAGTATTTTTTAGATTATATCGTCAAGGAAGACTTGTTTTCTTGAGAAATTAGAATATATTGGGCAGTAAATAACAGAAATTTCTAATTTTAGATTATATCGTCAAGGAAGACTTGTTTTCTTGAGAAATTAGAATATATTGGGCAGTAAATAACAGAAATTTCTAATTTAAACAGGCTTAAGCTATAAGAAAATGTATAGCTCATATAAATCCAGAGATTCAGTGAGTCTCAGATTGGTTTAGGCCTTAGGCTCTATGTTCTCTCCAATACTAAATGCCAGTTTCTTTTTCAGGATGGTAGTACATTCAAGAGAATCATTCTTGGTCTCGTAATCTCAGAGTGCTGGGAGGAAGAAGAGATGGAGGGATGGGGAAGGGCCAATGGAGAGGGGCAAAAAATTTACATTGATATTCCAGCGTTCTAGGTGATAGTCCTGAGAGTCACCTGGTAGGACAGCATAGGCTGGATGCCCTCCCAGAACCAATGACTGTGGCCAAAGGAAATGGAATGTGCTGAATGGTTTAGGACTGGCACCATTTTATTTTTAATTAAACAAGCACCAGGATTAACTTTAAAAATGATAATATGCCTACTGGGTGGGCATTCAGAAATTTCTTCTTCAGGAGATTAGATTTAAAACTGAGTCTTGAAAGATGAGAAAGATCTGGTCTGATAAAGAGCCTGAGGAAGAATTTTCTAGGAGGAATAACAAGAGCAAAAGCTTTGGGGTGGGGAGGGAGGCTCTTATGCTCCAGGGGAAAAGTAGTTCATGGTCAACTCAGGAGGGAAGATGTGAAAAGTATCCTATAGTCTGTTATAAAGTATGATGAGCCTTTTTAGGTTAGAAGAAAAAAGCACATATACTTTCTTTCAGGATTTTCCCATGCATTTATGGTTTTTTTTTGTGATCATGCTTTCAAATAACTTAAAATCAAGACAAAAATCACTTTATTAAAATCAATATATTTTTAAAAAGATTATGTAGGCACTCTCTATTGGAGCAGTGCCTCCAAAGGAGCAAGCCACATACCCTGGGGTTCAAGGTCCTGGGGAAGACAACCAGTGTGAACAATTAAATGAAAATAAAATAAGATGCTTCTTCCTCTTTTCTCTTTCTGCCAGCATGCCTACTCCTCTTCATTACTGCCTGCATCTTTCCTTTGAAAAAAAAAAAAAAAATATATATATATATATATATATAGTGGAATTTATTTTTTGTTGAGGTATAATTGACAGATTTTGTTTAGGTGTATCTAACGATAGTTGTGTATACTGCAAAGGGGCCAACTCACTTGCTTTTTTTTTTTTTTTAAAGGAAATGTGAAGGCAGGGAAGAAGGAAGAGGAGAGAGAGAAGGAAGAAGCATTTATTTAATTCAGTTGTTATTCTTGGTTGCCAAGGGATTTTTTTTCTTCTTTGATATTAACTTGAAACTTATTCTTTAAAAGTTAATTGATTTGGCACACCTTAGTGGTTTAGAGGTTAGGTCTGCCACCTCCAGCCTGCACAAACCACATGCATTCCAAGAACAGGGGTTCACGTCCCAGAGTCAGAGGGAATAATCAAGATGAACTACTAAATAAAATTGAAAAGAATTGCTATTTCCTTCCTCCTCTCTCTTCCTGCCTCCTTCTGTTCATCTTCATTCTTTTCTTTAAAAAAAAAGCAAGAAATCTTGCTTTTAAAAAAAGAGAAATCTCCTTTAAAAGCAAATATTGAAAGAGGGTCCAATGACCATTCATATATCCTGGCCTTAGAGAGAAGTATACAAAATATATCTTTGATTTAGAACAAGTTTTATGCTTATCCAGCACCCAACACTATACTGAATATAGAGAAAGCCACAAAAATATTGATTCACACCAGAAGTTGAAGGTCATGAGCACTTTCATGTTTATTCTATCTACAGACCCACACACTTTCGCCCATTTCTTCCTTCCTTTCAAGGAAGCCTTTCACTGCTTTTTGTACCTATTGAACACTATCTGCTTAAATAACATTTTTGTGTGGATTTTTCTTTTTGCATTTTTATTTTAGTTATTGTTCATCACTTGTTGTCTCTGTCTCTAATTTTGAAAGTCTCTTGTTCTCTTAGACAAACACGGTGAAAAATTGCAATGGTATGTGCTAGAAGACAGGATAAAACTAGCTGAATTATCTGTGTAACTTTGGGTCAATGATTAGATAATAACCATTTGTTAGATTATTATTTGGTCTCAGTTTCATTCTAAGATTTATGACACTGACAGAAATAGTGTGAGAAATTATATGAGTACTGACATTAATAAATCAAAATAATAAAGTGTAATAAAGAGGTGCACTCTGGTGGGTTGATTGCCTCTGAAGGAATAAGCCACACACTGCTGGCTTTGGGTCCCAGATCTGAGGGGAGGCAACCAGTGTGAATGAAATACAAATGGAATAAAAGCTGTTTCTACGGCCTTTCTCTTCCTGCTTGCCTGTGTACACGCCTTCATTCCTGCCTTACCTTTCTTAACAACAACAACAAAAATCTGAAAAAAAATTGCAGTAAGGTAATATGCTAGTTAGATAATAAATGCAGAATGAAAAACATGTAGTACTAATTTAATAAGAAATGTAGTAGTTCAAACAATTCCTATTCATTCACCTGCTCCAATAAATAGGTAGAATGATTAAATAAAAGGTTATATGATATGTACAACTCAGCATCCACACAGTATGAATTGAGATAAAAATTTTGGCTCAGGCCCTTGAATAGTACTACTACTCTACAATTTATTAAAGGTCAACTACCATACTAGATATTTTATTTATAGGTAATCTTTTCAACTATCAGCAATATAGGTATTATCTCTATTTTACAAATGAGGAAACTGAGATGGAAGGAATTTGAAGATTACACACAGATATCACATACTAATGACTCATGTTAGGTGTTTTACACATACTTCCTAGCGCCCCACCCCGCACGCCTGTCCCCCCCCACCCCCCCTCTTATTTTTAAGGAAAGATACAGGCAGGAATGAAGGCAGGCAAGGAGAGGAGAAGAATGTAGTATTTTATTTTTATTTAGTTGTCCCTCTTGGTTGTTCCTCAGGTCCCTGAATGTGAAGCAGGGAACTTGGGATGTACCTGTACTGTGCTCAGCCAGAGGCGGGGGATCCAACTGCTATTACTCCACCAGGAAACGCCATTACACACATTTTCAGTCATTACATACAGCCTATGAGGTCGAACACTGGAAGACAGTAATTATCTCAAGGTCTCACAGCTGGCTATCTGTCAATCTATATAGGATTCAAGTCTATGAAATCAAATTCCAGAAAAGATGGAGCATTTATAGCTGTAGTATAAGATCTGTTAGTATTGCCCCAGAATTTGAACCTGATCTAAATGTGTCAGACTCCAAAGACTAAGAACTATTCCTTTCTACTTGCTCAGTTGTTTTTGCCTATAAAATGTGAGAACAGTAACAAAACCCCTCAGAATTCTATTTCTTTAAAACGCTTATTTCCACGGATTTTAATATAAGATTTTGATACGGAAATAGTGGGAACAGGGGAAAGTTTCTGTGATGGAAAACAAAAAAGTTGTAGCTAACAAATACTTCAAATTTAAGACTACAACGAACTACTTTTAGATAGTTAGTGATAACAGTTCCCATTTTTAAGTGGAGTTAACTAGTGCATTTAAAGGTGAGTCACTTATCTCTCAAAGTCAGGAAAACTATCAAATAAGCACATAAAATTTACTTTATGTAACATAAACGCGAGCTTCTAGCCTTGTCTCAAGATTTAACCTCTTAAAAATTGCCATACACTTCATGAATTATATTTTTGTAACTGTAAAGCTCAACCACCATTTACACGTGTTTGAACCATGCATTTTTACGTGTGGAATGAGCAAGGAGATAACCAGGCAAACTTAAAAAGGCACGGAGGGTACAAAAGACCCGATCGATCGTAGCAGCAGAGTTCCACAATTTTTTTTTCTTTTTTCTCTTCCTTAATGTTTGCCTCTTTACTGAAAGCAAGTTAATAGGGTCATCGCTTTTCAGGGAAGGAAACAAAAACTGTTTCACCTCAGGCAAGGAGCAAAAATTATTAATTCATGGAGTGGAATGAATGGCATGGCAAGGCCTCATGTCAACACATCGAAAATTAGCATTAAGTGTTACCACAGATAACCTTCCATACTTAAAAATCGCCTTTTAAAAAAACAACAAATGTATTTCCGACATTTTATTCCATCAAAAATATATCCTGCCGGCTTATGAATACTACTTAACCCAGTGCTGAGTATTAGTGGTTTAAACCGAAATTCCTTCTAATAAATAACTCACTAGTTGTGGAGTAATTCAGACAAGAGAAGGGACTACAAAACAAGTAAACAAAATAGTGTACTACTAGAAGGCGCACAAATACGCTAGATAAACAGCCTTTCGCTCCAGTCCCCCAAGACAAAGCCGGCCCCAGCATGCACTGCGGTCGGGACTACACATCCCAACATGCAAAGCGCACAGCGCTCCCTCACTGGACTACAATTCCCAACCTGCTCTCTTAACAATTTGCCGGCCTCCTCATTTTCCCCGGGATCTGCGTCTCCGCCCAAGTGCGATCTGTTTTCTCCCACTCACCCTCTCTTTAAGCGTCTATGGATCGGACACCATCACCCACTAGTATATTATAAATACTGAGACGTTCGGAGTCATTCATTATTGCTCGTTTTATTAGGACCCCAGAGTCTCTGGTTAGATTGCGTAGGGGATTAGGGCGGGTCAGATTGACCTGATTAAGCCAATAGCGCCAGAGCGCCTGTCCTGCCACCATGACAACGGCAGCTATCCCCAGAGGGACCAGCCACCCATTGGGTAGAATCTTTCGAGAAGGCTCGAGAAGAAGGAAGCGGAAGTGGCACGTGGAGGGGCCGGTGGAGGCGCCGGTGAGTAAATGCCGCAGATTCTGGAAAGTTCTGATCAGTGCGATACATAAAGCTGAGGATTTGGGACCTCCCACTTTGGGTCGGTAGTTCAGCGCCGCGCGGGTGAGCGAATAACTACAGATCGAGACAGTCAGCCGAAGCTGCCGAGCGACCTGCGGAGGAAGCGTGGCGACCGAGCGCCGCTTTCTCTCGTGCTTACTCCTCTGCGAGCCAGCACTGATCCCCAGAAGCCGGAGGCACCGGCAGTCCTTGTGTCCGTCCGAGTGACAGAGGAGCGGTCGCATCGCACCCCGCGGCATCTGCGCGCGACCGGGCCAGAAGGCGGCGGCTGCGGCGGGAGGAGCGGGCGGGCAGCCGGAGAACACAGACTCAGACCTGAGGCGGACCGCGAGCCGGCCATGTCGGTGGTGGGGCTGGACGTAGGCTCGCAGAGCTGCTACATCGCGGTGGCCCGGGCCGGCGGCATCGAGACCATCGCCAACGAGTTCAGCGATCGGTGCACTCCGTAAGTGGCAGCCTGCTGGGCGGAACGTTTGGGGCGAGAAGAGAAAGTCAGCGAGAGCTAGGGCAGTGTGCGAGACCCAACCTTGCGGGCTGCCTGGAGCGCCGGGGCGAAGGGAGGGCGGTGCGGGGAGCGGTGCGCTCCTTCTTGGGGTCTGGGCAGCCGCGGCCCGGACGAGCTGGACCCTCAAGAGTTAAGGGTGGCGGCTTGGACGAATTGGAAAGGGGGTGTTTCGAGGAGGGGGGGTCTCCCAGGGTCGTCACTTTGGGCCGATTTTCTACTGGGACCGGGCTGCCACCAAGCCCGCTGTTTTTTCTCCGTTTTTTCTGACAAGCTCCAGCCAGCTCCTCCGCGGCCACCCCCGTTTTCCCACACGGCTTCTCTGAGCTGGCTGAGCCGCCCCCAGCTTGTCCTCCCTCCTTCGGAGCACATCTTTGAGCACCGCAGAGCCGGGGCTTTGAGCTTTTTCTTCCGCATTGTGAAATCTCGAAATAACTGGAAGCTTCCAGAGCCTGTAGGCTGCTGCAGGCAGACTGTTAGCGACTCCTTTGATGTAGGAATCTACCTCTTTTTACCCAATCTTTTTGGTTGCTACTCTTTTTGGCCTTAGTACCCAGCATCATTTGGGAAGGATGTAAACGTTCTTTTTGCTCATTTTGTGAGAAACATTCAAGAGGAATCCTAAGCCGGTTTTAATTTCTTCATTAATTTTGGACAATGTAAATAAAGGAGAGACAATAAAAATTGCTTATTGTTGAGTCAGAAGTCCTAGAGTGGATGAATGTAGGTTGTCACTACGTTAAATGTTATGTTATCTGGCAGCTTGGTGTGGGCAAAGGATGCCATTTTAAAGAGCAACTTTGGAAAGGTATTTTGTTTTCTAAAGATGATATACAAACATGTTTGCACGTGCATTGATGAAAGCAATTAATGTAGATGTGAGTTTATCTTTAATGCCTTATAAATCCGAGATGAAAAGCATAGTAGAACATTGAGTCCCAAAGTAAAATAACTGGGCTAACCACCAATATTGGAGTGCAGATGAACATTTATGAACTCGAATGGAAAAATCTAAGCTGAGCTAACATTTGACAATACCAGTAGCATTGGTAAGATTTTAGCATCCTTTGCATCTACCTCTTTGCAAATCTAGTCTGTTTTTAACTGTGCAGGGGACCTTGTAATTGGAATATAGTAAGAGTACAGTATCTCAGGCTTTAATGCTTACGTGCAGTTTACAGCTTTGTACTATTTGAATAATAAAGCAAAGCTGTGCGAAGGAGAATAGGAAAAAAATTGTGTTCTGTAGTGACAACCACGAAATTAAAAACAGATCAGGCTCTAAAAATGTAGGCTAAGGGCAGTATTTTTGATAAAGTAGATGTTTGACTTAACTGCATAGGCTACTTTTAATTTCTGTTTAGTGTAATTATTTTGATTCTCCTTGGGAAAAAAATGAGTTGCAAAGTGTATAGTTACTCTGATTTTAAAATGATTCTCTGTCCTTGGCATGTATCTAGGTCTAGTCTATGAGCACTTGTTTTGCTTTTAGGGTGATTATTTAGCACCTCCGATTATCAAGGTCTAGAGTATTTCTGTTACAGAAATGTAAATTCTTTTTCAGTCTGGTATACAGTGCCTTCTGTATTCACTTTTTGTCTAATTGACTAATTACTCCTAGCTACCCTCTAATCTAAAACCTAATTCCTTTATCTCTTGACATGGTTTCTTGGCTTGTCTCTGCCCTGTGCTACCATTGCATTTTCTTTGCTGAGAAGGCTGTCTCACAGTTACAAGTCACTTTTCATCTCTTCCAAGTTAATTCAGTGTAATTTTTTACTCCTTTTATTCAGTCTTTCTATTTCATTCTCCTTGGTACTGCTCTGAATAATTTTTTATTTGGCTTCTTCCAAGTAAAGTTTTTCATAGATCTTTTGTGCTATAAAACTCCAAAAGTGTAATTTAGACCCATTTGTTTGAGTTTATGTAAAAACTTTTAATCCTAGTAAGGCAGGTGGTAATTAGGACTGTAAAGGGATTTTACAGTGACTTTCAGATTTCTATAGAATTAGTGACTGAGAAGTAGAGTTACACCATGTTTTTTGTATGTCCTGTTTCTAGGACCAGGTTAATAATACGCTATTCAGAGTTAATACCTGTTTCTTAGTCATTGCGGGGAGGGGGACTAGAGAATTACAGTGGTGCTTGTACTGTTGGAAAATGTCTTCTGAGCCTTGAGCACACTTGAGGAGGCAGGGGTAGGACTGCAACGTAGATAGGATTCTCAGAATAGCAGTTAAGATGGACCCCCTTTGCATATCTGACCAAAGCGTTGGACTCCAAAATGATGCTGTACTTGAACCCAACCTTCCTCTTCCCAAACCACTGGTGAGGAATTTATATTAGAATTTTCTTCCTATCACTTAAAAATGTCCACAGTTTAACATTTTTTAAAATGTGGTTTATGTTTGTAGATCAGTCATATCATTTGGATCAAAAAACAGAACAATTGGAGTCGCAGCCAAAAATCAGGTATGTTCTTTAAAATTATTATTATTTGTTTTAAAGGAAAGGTGCTGGCAGGATTGAAGGCAAGCAGGCAGGCAGTCAAGAAGAGAGAGGAGAAAGCACTTTGTTTATTTTATTTGGTTGTTCACATTATTTGCTCCCCCCGGCCTGGATCTTGAACCCAGGACCTTGGGGTGTATGTGGGATTGCTCCCAGGGTGCACTAGACTGCTAAGCCACTAAGACGCACCCCCGATTACTTTTTAAGAAGTTTGTTTATTTTAAAGGAAAGGTATAGCCAGAGAAGAGTAGAGATGAGAAGAAGCACTTTGTTTATTTTATTCTGTTGTTCATCATTGATTTCCATTGCACTGGTTTAACCTTTAGGCCACCAAGGCACTCCAGGGAGGAGGTTTTAAAGTAAAATCAAATACTTAAATGAGTATCAGATATCTAAGCCTATTTTTTAGTTTTAACAGTGTAATATAAGTATTCTTTAATAGCCCTTAGATGGTGAACTTTTCCTTGTTTCCTTCATTTTGTTTTATTAAATAAAATTTACTTGACCTTCCTAATCTTTAATTTGTAGTAATTTACGATCTTCTAATATATCTAATTGGAAAACATAAATAAAAGTCCCTTCGTGTGAAGTTTCTCATGATACTCATTTAAGAGTTAAAAATCCCCTTTGTAGAAGGAATTTCTAAGTTCTATTTTTAAAATTTTTTAGGTCAGTTAGGGTAGGACTGGGCACACTTTCTGTCTAGGTTGATGCTGTCTTATCTAGTAGTCATTATCTATTGTGGCTATTAAGCACTTGAAATGTACCGATCTGAATTGAAATGTCAAACTACACATGAGATTTTAAAGACATAAAATGAAATTAAAAAGTAAAGCACATTGATTTTGTTTGATAGTGTATATATGTTGACAATATTTTTAGGTTAGGCTAAGTAAGTTATTGTAATTAATTTCGCAGTTGGGGAGAAAAAATAAAGTAAAAAATATAAAATACCTTTGAGAGACTTTAAGAAAGTGAAAATTCTTTTTAAATATAGAAAATAGTATTTCTAAAAAAAAAAGAAGAGAAACTAAATTCTGAAATGCTGCATTGTGGCTAGTTGGAAGAGGTATGAAAGAGTAAAGGCAAAGGAAAGAAGAGAAACAGGCTTATATGCTCAAAGGGAGAAGAGACAGTTTTAATAACCAAGTAACAATGTCCCTGAACATGGCCATATAGAATATTGATATCCCAGACCAAAGATTGTGTTGCATTTCTGTGGTTATAAGTATGCTTAAATTCTGTATTGTTCAAAAGCCAGTATTGTCAAGCTGTATTCTTCCCTTTCAAAGAAGATCAGAGAACAAAGTAAATAGTAAACTTTTAGTGTCTGTAAGCTAAGAACGTTCAAAGTCTTAGTTTTTAAACTATTATGAGATCTGTTTTATTTTTTTAAAGTATGTGGTGACATTATTACCTCCTGTTTGACATTTCTATAGGAAAAGGAGAAAGAAATAAAATCCATTCATTGATGAGGAAATTCAGGCATGTGGGGGGAAATTTACTTATATTGCTATAATTTTGAGTTATGCAAAGCAACTTTCTATAAAATTGTTGCAAATATTGATGTTGAAATTATAAACAAATTTCTTTTCCAGCAAATCACTCATGCAAACAATACAGTGTCTAACTTCAAGAGATTTCATGGCCGAACATTCAGTGACCCCTTCATTCAAAAAGAGAAGGAAAACTTAAGTTATGATTTGGTTCCAATGAAAAATGGTGGAGTCGGAATAAAGGTAATATAATTGAGCAACCTTAGATACTTTAATAGAAGACTTTGACTTTTAAATTATAGGTACATGTTTATATGGTTTTTGAAAATTATTCACATGAACATATGTTGTAATTTGTTTTTCTTATAACTTGTTTAGAAGTTGTAAAATTTTGGTTTGCTTTGTGAGGTTTTAAAGAGAGTCTAAATCCAGTGCAGCCCAGTTGCAGTTGTTTGAAGAGCAATAGTGTAGTATAACCAGAAGTCTTTTTTTAAACTAGCAGAGGCATTCTTGGCTGTGATCTACACAAAATATTTATCCCATTGGTTCATATCTTTAGTTAGAGTGGAAATTTGTTACCTTTTACAGTGTTTTGATTAATACTTTAGATAGGCAGATTCCCCCCACGCCCCCCTTCATATTTAGGAAAAAATTCTTTTTGTCCTTGCTCCCCTATCCTTTGTTTTTCCCCTTTCCTTTCTTCCTGTTCTTTGTTTTCTGAACAGCTGTCACAATGAAGATTTCTGGAAAAGAATATGTAATGTTACTGGGAAATTTATATTAGTATGTAACTTAAATATGTAACTAGTACATATTTAAAATATTTTCTTCCCTCAATATAGGTAATGTACATGGATGAAGAACATCTATTTAGTGTGGAGCAGATAACAGCCATGCTGTTGACTAAGTTAAAGGAAACTGCTGAAAACAGCCTCAAGAAACCAGTAACAGATTGTGTTATTTCAGTAAGTAGAAATCAACAAGGCACTGTTAAGTTTAATTTGTCTTCTTTATGTTACTTTCATTTTTTATTTATTTTTTACTGTGGTAATTGTTCTACACATTTTCTAGGTATAGGTTCTAGGTATAGGTTCCCCATTTCTTAGATATATTTCAACACACCATGCCCTCCACCAAATCACCAAGTTTTCTTCCCTATTGTCCAGTGGACCCGCCATCATTTGTATCCCATCCCATTCCCTACTAGTAACCTCGGTTCTATTGCAGATGTTTCAGGGTTGGTTATATTTCATCTGTTCGTTTGTTTTGTCTATTCACATTCCACCTATGAGTGAGGTCATCTGGTATCTGTCTTCTTTTGACTTGTTTCATTCACTTCTTTATGTTACTTTTGAGGGTCGTATGTGTGAAAGTTCTCTTGCAAGAGATTAAAATTCTACTGAACTGTATTAACATACAGTGATCAGAATATTTCAGAGTCTGTTTGATCTTTTTAGCCAAAAGTTGCAAAGGTTCTTGACCTGAAGTGCAAATTAAAATCTCTTGTGGGGTTTTTAAGATAAAGATGGATTGTTCAAACTGGGAGATAGTCTGATATACTTAGTTAACTAATACACTGTTTGATAACTTAAGGTCTTACACAGGAGCTTTTCAGAATTCTACTCCAGTGCATTAGAAGTTGTAAAAAATCTAGTGATAAAACCTAGATTTTTTTTTTTTTTTTTTTATTGGCAAGCCAATAATGAATAGACATTTGGTATTTAAGTTATCAGGAAATTCTTGAAAGGGACAAAAGTCGTCTTTCATTTGGATAGCAAAATGGTACTTGTAAATTCTGCTTTCCTAAATGTCTCCCAGTATTACTTCTTGATCTGTTATGGTTAAGTTCTGTACCAAGATGGTCTTTAATGGACTTCCTACAGCAGGATCTCCGCATTATAGCACAGGCAGGCTGGCCTGCCCAGAACAGTCAGAAGTTGTTATGACAGGGTATCTGAGAATATGAAAGAAGTGTGACAGAAGAGCTAACATAACCTGTTACCCTTACCAGACAGGTTTTTCACTAAAGGAATATCTGGCTGTTGCTTAGAGAAATAATAATCTGATAAAATTAAAGAAGCACGGTCCTTATTTCTTCTCTTCCCTTTTTGTTTAAGTAGCCTAGTATGGAAAACAGATGAAAGGTGGGTTGTGATTTGAAGATGAATAGACAATTGCTTTTGTTTTTTGTTTGATTGATTTTTACTTCCTTTGGACCCCTGTTCTCAAACCCATATCCTTGAACTTTTATGTGGCATGTACTTCAATTGCTGAGCTACCGGGGTGCACCACTTCACCTTTGTTTTTGTCTCCTTTTGAAGCATCTACAAATAAATGCTTTGGAAAAAATATCAAAGCCACTATCCCACGCTTTTCTTGGGTACTTTCTGGTTAAATGATTTTATGAATGTTAGATGCTCTTCCTGAAATATGTCCTAGTTAAAATGCTGCCCTAGAAAGTAATCAAAAGAATTAACGTAGTTAGAAACACAAGTCAGCAGCACAAGTCAACAGCATTCATCCTTTGAACTGTTTTTTGCTCTTTTTTCTCATTGGAAAATCAGTAGGTTTGACAAAAAATGTTTTTGTAATCTTTACAGGTCTACTAAACTAGAAGATGCCCCATTATCTATTAATGCTTGGCTCAACAAATAGCAGAACTAAAGGGCAGTGTCATTTATTAGAATCAGCTTTGTATGATCTCTCTTTAAGGTGTATAATTGACAACAAATTTTAAATGGATAACAGTGATTTGATACTTTTTTACATTACAAAATTATTACAGCATGTCTAGTGAATAATCCACTGTATAGTTCTCATTGGAGAAAAAAATGTTGTTCTTATTTTTTTAAGGAAAGGTATAGGCTGGAATAAAGGTTAATAGGCAGGCAGGAAGAGAGATGAAGAGGAAACATTTATTTAATTCATCTTGGTTGTTCCCCACCCCTCTGCCTCAGATTTTGAATCTGGGTCCTTGAGATGTATGTTGATTGAATCCAGTGATCTTAACCATTCAGCTACCAGCATGCTCTGCTAATGAGAACTTTTAACATTTACTCTTCAGCACCTTCAAATATGCTATAGAGTATTATAAATTATAGTCACCATCACTGTACTTTACATCCCAGCTCTTACTTATTTAAAACTTATTGACCCCTTCACCCGTTTTATTTATCTCCTATTTTCCTTTCTTTGCTATCTATGAGTTAGGTTTTTGTGTTTTGCTTTTTTAAGATTTCACATGAATTAATTTGGCATTTGTCTTTCTCCGGCTTATTTCACTAGCATACTGCCCTCGAGGTTCCTTCATGTTATTGTAAATGGCAGGATTTCCTTTTTATGACTAAGTAAAATGCCATCGTGTGTGTAAAGCACATTTTTTTTATCCATTCATCTGCTGATGCATACTTAGGCACTTTATTTTTAATTTTTTGAAGAACCTCTGTTCTGTTTCTGTAGTGGTTAAACTAATTTTATATTCTCACCGATAGTGCATATCCTCTTTTTCTCCACGTCCTTTTCAGCATTTGTTATATCTTGTCTTTTTTGATAGCAGACATTGGTTTCAATTTGAGTTTTCCCGATGATTAGTGTGGAGCAAGCTCTGCGTTTCAGTTCCTGTGGTCTTCACAGTTTGAATTTAAAGTTCTATTTTTGTTTTGTGATTTGACCAGGCAAGTCTTTGGACTGTTGTAAAATGTGTTACAAGTGTGGTTGTGAGTGCTTGTATGTCTTTTGTGTTCTGGGTCAGTTGACATTCTTGCCCTTCTTGCTTGTAGGTTCCCTCTTTCTTCACAGATGCTCAGAGGAGGTCTGTATTAGATGCTGCGCAGATTGTTGGTCTGAACTGCTTAAGACTTATGAACGACATGACAGCTGGTGAGAAATTTTTTTTTTATATCAAAGCGAATATGCAGTCAAAGCTAGAGTTAAGACACACCAGATACCATTAACACTTTCACATAGCTGTAGAAAATCAGCCTATTTAAACACATGTGAAAACAGAATTTCTAGCTTACCAGATGCCTATGCTTAATGAGAAATTGATATTTGTCCAATTTATGAATTTGTTTTCATTATAACATTCATTACATTTTTAAAATTCTTTAAATTAGGTGTGTTTGGTTTAATTTTTTATTTCCTTATATTTTCATAGTTAACACATTTTAACAAAACATGATTTTGGGTTTTACAAACTATCTTAACTACAAATACTGGTATTTTTTTTTTTCTTTTTTCTTTCGTGTGTGTGTGTGTGTGTGTGTGTGTGTGTAGTTAGGAGTTGATCATCTTATATCAAATACTGGTTTAATCTCTACCATTTGCCAGGCATTGTGTTATATACGAATGTATATAGTGGTGAGCAAAGCACTCACAATTAACTTTTTTGAACTTTATCAGTTTGTTATAATTATAGATGAAAAGAAGGTCATTGGCAATCTAGTGGATTCAGGCAAAGAAAACAGGAATTTTTTTCAGTATGTTCTTAAAATATTCGTAACAAGCTTTATTGATAAAAGTGTGTTCTGGGTACACAGATTTAGAAATATAGTAGTTTCAAAGTTCAGAAAAAGCTTAATACAGATGTGTTACATCAGTTTTTTGTCCTGGATCTTAAAAAATGGATAGAAACTGCAGTTGCTATATTTGTATATTTGTAATTTTTTGGATAACCACTCTAGCAAGTTGTGGGTTAAAATCTTTATTGTATTGTGAGTCCGACACTGTTTATGATGGGTTGCTTTTCACTGTTATTACTGTGTTCGGACCATGTGCTTTCCTTTCACTTCTCCTTATATTGCAAAGTGTGAGTGAGCATTGTTCTGAAATCCAAAAGGGAAAAAAGTACTTGATGCCAAGAAAATTAGTATGAAGCCAGGCATAAAAGGAATGTAAACACCTTAATTGTTTGAAGTACAGTCAAGTTTCTTACATGTGTAATTCAAAGAATTAAGGTGTTTACATTCCTTGTAATTTAATAACAAATTCCTAAGAAATGTGAACCACAGAGGTGAAACTTTGTTTTTTTGTTTTTTTTGTGTGTGTGAGTAGTTGCTTTGAATTACGGAATTTATAAGCAGGATCTCCCAGGCCTGGATGAGAAACCTCGGATAGTGGTTTTTGTTGATATGGGACACTCAGCTTTTCAAGTGTCTGCCTGTGCCTTTAACAAGGGTAAATTGAAGGTAAAGTCATAAATTCAAATTCAAAATCAAAATAAATTAAGTGAATGTGTTATATTTGTTACTTTAAGCTAGAGTTTTTTGACTTATTTTCTTGATAATGGAGACTTACGTGTAATGTTATTAAAAAGGAATTGTTCTTAAGATTGATTTCTGTAAAGATCTGTTGTCTTAGCATATTTTTAAATGTTCTTATTTTAGAAGGAAAAGCTTTTTAAAGTAATCTCTATCATTTAAAATGAAAAAAAATTCTTAGAGATTGTAGCATTTCTTTTGGATTTTTGTGGTTAGATTTCTCCTGTCACTTTGACTTCACGTTGCTGTAATATAAATTAGAAGTCTTGGGTCTAATAGTCTTTAGTTTGAACAACAGTGTTTAAGATTCCAGTTACAAATGTGATTGAAAATAACCAGATTACTTGTTTCAACTAAATTAGGTACTGGGAACAGCATTTGATCCTTTCTTAGGAGGAAAAAACTTTGATGAAAAGTTGGTGGAACATTTTTGTGTAGAATTTAAAACAAAGTACAAGTTGGATGCAAAATCCAAAATTCGAACACTCCTTCGTCTGTATCAAGAATGTGAAAAATTGAAAAAGCTAATGAGCTCTAATAGCACAGACCTACCACTGAATATTGAATGCTTCATGAATGACAAAGATGTTTCTGGAAAGATGAACAGGTATGTCTTGAATTTTGCCAGATTAAACGGGACTTCTTGCTAAAAGATAACCCAGGTGTCAGTTCTCTGGCTATGGTGTTAATGATCCACCTTTCAAGATTGTATCTACATGCTGGGATAGATGTAACAGCATTAGAACTAGAGTCACTTCTGCGAAGAGGGTAAACTTTTTTTGCTAAGTGTCCTCGCTTTAAATATTTTTGGTATTTTTCACATTTTTTAGTATTTCTGGGCCAGTAATTAAATAATAGTTTTTACAAAATATTGCATAGAAATGAATATTTAAAGTAATAAGCATTGTAGCACATGAAACAGTAGTAAAATGTCAATGTTAATATAAAAATGATTTCTTCCAGTAATACCAGAGAACTGCATGTCTTCCCATGTCCTTTCTGCACCTTTAAAAAATATGTATTTGTTTTAAAAAGTTACAGATTGCAGTACAGTTAAGCTTGGCCCATGTGGAATTCAAGGTGTCTGAAAAAGATATTCATTGGGTTGATAAGACTTGTTAAAAAAAAAGACCAGATATTGGCCTTAAGGTAACTTTTTTAAAGATTTATAAAGTGTTCCTCTTGTTTGTCAAGAGCACAATTTGAAGAACTCTGTGCTGAACTCCTACAAAAGATAGAAACTCCCCTCTCTTCATTGATGGAACAAACTCAGCTCAGAGTGGAAGATGTGAATGCTGTTGAGATAGTTGGAGGCACTACAAGGGTTCCTGCTGTGAAGGAACGAATTGCCAAATTCTTTGGAAAAGATGTTAGCACAACACTCAATGCAGATGAAGCAGTAGCCAGAGGGTGTGCACTGCAGGTAATCACTTTCTCAACCCTTCTTTCTCTTGCTGTTCATTCCTTCATTTCTACTTTATTTCATCATGGTGTTGTCGTACAGTAGGTGGAGCTTTGTGCCTAATAAGCAATCATAATGGAGTTGTTTTTTAAAAAAATCCATGAACCTGGGAGACAAGGATTATAAAATCCTGAGAATACTGGAAATTTAGGATAAAAAACTCTAAGCTAGTGTTTTTCAAACTGAGGATCAGAAACAGGCATGATTCTGAGCGCATCACAGAAATCTCACCTATAAAGCACTAATTAGGTCTGTGTTGGCAACAATTGTTTGAAAGTAGAGAATTAGAATATCAACCTGGTGAGATAGTTGTTTTGGGGGAAATTTGCAGAGTTAAGAATATTTTAACTGATGAAAGTAACTTCCCCCTCTAAATTGATTTTTAACTTATCAAACGGTCTCAGAGGTCTGAAGTTTATTGCTGATAATCCATTGTGTCATGAGCCATCATTTTATGGGGTTTCTGTTTTTTTTCTTTTTTCCTCGAAAATAGGGTATTAACTACTCCACAAAAAAGCTTGGAGGTTTGTCTTTTCTTTAGGAGTAGGGTTTATTTTGACTTCTTTTTCAAGGATGCGATGCTGAAGCAGATAATTCTAGTTTAGTCCTCATCTATTTAGTCCTTTTTGTGACCAGTCAATCCACCTATTGGGTTTTGTCTATCCCAAATTTGAATTTGCCATAGTTTCATTCATAAAATTATATGAAAATAAGAACATTTTGAATTTTTCCCTATTTTGATTTTGTAGACATTTGAAAGACAATGTTTCCGGAACTGTGTGTGGATATGCATACACATTCAAAGGTGCTGGAAAATTTAATTGAAATTGCTATCAGTAGGGCATTTCTGGAAAGACCAGTGTTTTTTTCCTTGTGAGAGTTGCTCTTAACTAACAATTGCTATCCTAAGGTTCATTTTATTATTTGTCTTTTGTATCTTGTGATTGGCCTAATATTTGGGTGATGAATCATCTGTGTGTAAGATGATGTACATTTTAAGTAATTTTTGAATTTGAACTTACCCATTCCATTTAAATTTCATGTTAAAAGCTAAGTGAAATTATTCAAGTGCTTATAATTCTTTTTTTTTTTTTTTTTTCGAAGTGTGCAATCCTGTCTCCAGCATTTAAAGTTAGAGAATTTTCTGTCACAGATGCTGTTCCCTTTCCAATATCTCTGATCTGGAACCATGATTCAGAAGATACTGAAGGGTATGTAGCGGAAAGTAGCCTTCAGAGATTATATTTTAATAATAACAAAGAAAAGATATCAAATGACTTTTGCAGTAGCGTGATTACTTTGAGATATTTCAATAGCCAAAACTGTTAAAATACTTTTCATTTTGTTGCGTTATAAATGGTAAGATAGATTTGGTGCAGATTTAGAATGTTTGTTCTATTTATATAGCGTAGTAAGCTTAAATGCTTGAAACACTAAATGCCTTTTTCCTTTCCTCTAGTGTTCATGAAGTGTTTGGTCGAAACCATGCTGCACCTTTCTCCAAAGTTCTTACCTTCTTGAGAAGGGGGCCTTTTGAGTTAGAAGCTTTCTATTCTGATCCTAAAGCAGTCCCATATCCGGAAGCAAAAATAGGTAATCAATTAATTGATTTACTCAGTGTACAAACTTGAGTTTTTAGGTGTCGAGTGGAAAGAACTCCATGTGAAGACGTTTTTGATTTAGAATATGATGTGGGAAGAAATCTTTTCATTATGTTGAATAAACTGACGTATGGAGATGAAATGACTGTTAATTTCACCCTGACTTTTAAATATGTATATTTAGGAAGACTTGAGTGTTTTCACTATTCTGATGTCTATATTTAAAGGATTACTTTCTGCTTTTAATATTAACTGTTTTTCTTATTGAAATATTACTTGGAGAAGGTTCCTTCCAATTTAGCCAACCTCAGAAACCCTTGAACAACTCTCAGATGCACCCTTTATGTTGTAATCTTTTTAAGAGACATACCGTCGATCACTTTGACCCACAGTAACTCTGAATCTGTCAGAGAGCTGCAGGCATCTTCTTGAGTGGCCCGTCTGTTTCCCAGGCAGTGGATAAAGTTTGCCAGTATTGCTAGATCTGTTCAGGACTCACCCTTGCTTCACACCTTTTTAAAATGAAATAATTTAAAGGAGTCTAATCTGACCAGTTTTATTTTCTTTCTGTTATAAAGAATAAAAAGACAATTTTGACCCAATGGAATTTTTTTCTTTTAACAACTTTTATGAATTTATTGGTAGGTGATTATTTTGCTAAATCTTGAATATAGACTGATATCTTGGCAGGTTAGATTCTATGCATTATTTCCTCTTTGTGCAGAGGGTATAATTTAAACTCTTTAACATGGCATCAAAAGTTTTCATTTTAAAACCAAACCCCGAAAATTTAGATATATTGAAAGAACTGTCTTCTGTCTCACTCTCCTGTGAGTCTTCTTTTGATACCCCAGAGTCAGTGTTGTTTTCTAAATAGTCTTAATGACAATTATTTCTTAAACTAGTATTTTGACAATGAATGAAGGTCTGTTCAGCATGTTTCATTGATAAGGCAATTGTATCTAATTTTCAGTGGATATTTTGTAGATAACACCTTAAGTACAAAATTGTTAAATCCCATGTATTGCTTTTGTACATAATAGTTTCAAAATACTTACTTTTTGGTTTAGGAATATCGATACTATTGGGGATTATTAAAATTTAGCATTTGCTTCCGTAGAAGTATTCCTGTAAACACTTAAAGTAGCTTGACCCACAGAACCTATCCATAGATGATAGGTTGAGTAACTTGCAGCAGCTCGCACAGCCAGGATTCAAGACCAGTTACCCTGCATCAGAGTCTGCACTTTTTCTTCTTTATTTTTTTAAAGAAAAGGAAGGGAAGGTTGTCCCTACGAACCCAGGTCCTTGGGCTTTATGTGGACTACGCTGGTGTTGTGGACAGAGTGCACTCTTTTAACTACTCAATAATGCTCTTGAACTACTCTATTCATAGGAATTTCAAGCTCTGATACAGGTTTTAATTCTCCTCTCCTATTTAAAACTCAGGAAGATGTTTTCATTATTCAATTAGAAGGAAATAGTATTCCCTGAGAGATCTTGTCAGATTAAAATACTGTGTGTGCTTGATATCACCTGTCCTATAATACTTGCTGACATTTTCATGTCAGGTTTGTGTTCCCCCATTTGAAGAAATAGGGTAGGAGGAAGCAGGAACTGCCTATCGTTGTTGTCTCTACACAAAGTGTCTGCTTATAACTGTTAAATAAAAATCACACCGAGTACCTTTGCTTTTGAAGGTTTGTTTTTTTTAAGTGTAAGGTACAGGCAGGAATAAAGGTGAGCAGAGACAGGGAGGCTGGAAGAGAGAGGAGAAAAGTACTTTATTTAGTCAGTTAGTTGTTCATGTTGGTTTTCACCCTGGCCCCGAGTTTTAAATCCAGGTCCCTGGTACGTGACTTATACTTGGCTGAAGGCAGCTGACAAAACCACCATGCCACCAGGGTGTGCCGCCTTTAAAAGCTTTTTATAGCCTATTATTAATTCTAAGTATTAAACTTTGTATTTTTCTTATATCTCCTTTAAAGAGATTTAGTTTCAATTCTAAAAATTCTCCATTTCTTTTTGTTCTAGGACGCTTTGTAGTTCAGAATGTTTCTGCGCAGAAAGATGGAGAAAAATCTAGAGTGAAAGTCAAAGTGCGAGTCAATACCCATGGCATTTTCACCATCTCGACAGCATCTATGGTGGAGAAAGTCCCAACAGAGGAGAATGAAGTGTCTTCTGTTGAAGCAGATATGGAATGTCAGAATCAGAGACCACCAGAAAACCCAGATAGTGATGTAAGTTTATGACTAAGCCTTTGAGTTTTGACTATGTAAGTTGGACCTAATTTTAAGCTATAGGATAAGGGTTAAATATGTTTTCCTTAATTTTGATTAGAATTTTGGATAATGATAATGGTAATTGCTGGATGATGGGATTATGTCTTAGAATTTGGCGAGTTGTGATTAAGTTCTGTATAGCTTAATTTAAACTGGTATATAAGAATTTAACAAGTAGGTAAAGTTTCTTTGAATTACTTTTTTAAAAAGTGCAGATCACATATTGAGAAGTCAAATGTTAACTGATTTTTTTTTTTAAGCAAAAAAGACTTAAAAAATTTTTTTGGTGAAATGTCAGCCAAATAAATACCAGTTGATTTTTTTGTTTAATTTGTATGGCAAAATTGGCTTTGGTATTTCAGAACTTACTTGTTTTTAATAGATATGCTACACTGAAGGGAAGAGAAATGTTGAGTATAAAAAGTTGTCATTGCTTGTGTTCTTATGTCTAGACAAGTGCAGGTAAAGTATGTTCATTAGAATATTAGGAAACTTTAAGATAGTCTATTTTAGTTTATTGATGAATAATAATCAGAAATAAATGGGGCAGGCAGGGCAATGTTTTAGTTAAGATGTGAAAAAGTTATATCCCTTTGCCAGAGAACTTTATTTTCACTCTTACCATTTGTAGGACATTTTGGGAATCACGAGTCCTAGTTTTGTTCTCATCTAGACGACTTTAATGAGTTAAGTCACCAATGCCATAATGCTTTCTCATTTGACTACACATACCATTATTATGTTGTGTCAGGTACCTTTTATCAGGAATGCCTGACTTCTTGAATTAACTTCATTGCCTTAGGAACTTGAACCTCTGAAGGAAAAATATGAGAGACTCCAAGGTGGGCAGAAAGTAGTGAATTAGAATGTTTCCAGCTTCTCCCAAAGATAGGAAAAGAGCATAGTTAAACACTGACTTACTGGGGATTGAAATCTACTAACATGTACCATATATTCTTTACTGGATCTTTTGTGGTATAATTAGCTGGATCACAAAATGCAGACAGAGAGGTTCTGGAATATCTGCGCTGAAATGATGCACCCCCAAATAACTGCAAGTTGGCTATTTTAGGTAACGGTTCAGTTTGTTGAAGTGGAGATATTGCGAGATGTATGATGGCTGCTGGTGAAATTAGGTTTTGGAAGCTTGCTTTTGGGAGAAAGGCCAGGAGTCCTATTTCCTGTGCTTTTGAGAGTTAATATCTGTTCAAGGCTCGGCGCAAGTTTCTTAATGGAGGGTCCTTGATTGTCATCGCATGAATCAAAATGCTGCTTGTGTCATTTAACTATATAACTGCTGTCATTCAAATAATTTCTTACAGGTTTAAAATTTCTAGTTTTAATTTTTTTTTTCAGATGTTTTACATTAATTTTGCTTTTATCCAGTATCTATTCCCCTCTACCTATTAAGATTTCAGAAATTGAGTGTACTGTCTTTGGTGCCCTATAACCTTTTACATTTATACAAGTACACCTGCTTTCTACATCCTTTGTGCCTGGGCTTTCATTTCAGAAAAATGTCCAGCAAGACAACAGTGAAGCTGGAACACAGCCCCAGGTACAAACTGATGGTCAACAAACCTCACAGTCTCCCCCTTCACCTGAACTTACCTCAGAAGAAAACAAAATCCCAGATGCTGACAAAGTGAGTGACTCTTCTAGTTCATTCCATTAGACAATGTTGCAACATGTAATCAATAATGATATCCTTACAAATCTACAGTTTCAAGAGCAAGCACCAATTTATTCTATTTGGGTTTTTTTTTCTTGTTAATTTTCTGTGTTTTTCAACTAAAACCTGTTAGCAGTACTTAAGCTCAGCTTCTTTAGGCCTGAAAGCCTCTCTTGATTAATTGCCACCGCAGGCAGTGGGAGACAAAAAGTTGTGTTTGTGATTGGCTCTAGTGCCAGAGGTGTGTATACTAATGCCAGGGGCAGACATGGAGACATCCCGATGCTGTGTGATTCTTTTTCCCTTAACTTAGTCTGATGATAAATACATGGGCTATAGGAGTCTAGTAAACTCTTCTTTCAAATCATCTCTCATATTTAAATAAATTATGATAATAATCTGGTAATAACCAGATTACATTTCATTCTTTTTTGCTTGCTTCCATAATATGTAGTGGAAGTTAAATTCAATAGTTGTGTCCCTAGAAAAATGATTGTTTCTAATCAGACCTTTAAAATTCATAGTCAGATGAATATTGGGACGTTTCCGTTGTCACTCCAGGTCAATGTATGCTTTGTAGAACTTCATTCTCTGTGTAAGGTGCATGTAAATTAACCTTTCACTAGTGTTTTGTTTTCTCCGACATTGAAGACAGAATTTTTTACCCTCAAATGAATTACAGAATTGTTCTTTGGTGTCAAAATACATTTTATACTTGGTAAAAGTTTTCGGTTTTTAACCTGTCCATGTTCTCTGTTCCTGAGGGTGGTCCCAATATAAGCTGTGTAAGTCCTGAGTCTGGTTTCTGAAAGCCTTGTTTCTCTCTTGTTTAATTACACGGAATGTGGAGTAGCATTGCTTTCTCTGCAATAATAGTTTCTTAATTTAAGCGTCACTCTTCCTCACTTGGATCTGGTTGTTGATTAGTTTGTGCTGATAGTCTCAGTTTCTGTCTAGAATGTGACGTTGTAGATGGGTCCACTAGTGTCAAGCCTTTTGGAACATTATCACACACCCCCTTCGGAGTTCCTCATCCATGCCATGTTGATTGCTATTTTGTGGTAGATTGTTTTTGTTGGTAGTTGGTTTAGTGTTGCACTGCGACATGATCTTAACTGCCACGTGTATATTGTCATCATTTGTAGCCCATGTATCTGTTGCACGTCTGGTGTGGGTATCATTCGACTCATTTTTCTTGTGGTTCATGTTCCCCCAGAGCAGGCATAGTATTGGAGGTTTCTCATGTGCATTAGAAAGGAAGAAGGCACAGGAATTGCAGGCTGATTGACTAGATCATTGCAAGCGATGATATGGTTTACCAGCAGCAGCACTTCATAGATATGTAATTTCTAAGGACACTGACTAGAAGTTTGGGAAACATGTTCTATTCCCATCTGTCTGTAATTTTAGGCATCATTAAATTCAAGTGCCATTTCTTATATAAAGTGTTGAGAATTTTAACATCCTTTATAACTCCCCCAAATTAGCCAATGGCAGTGTTCGTTTGTGCCTCATGGGACTAGTCCCTTATTTTACCATCCTTGCCAATTGGGTATGTATATGCTCCTTGGTTATCTTCTAATTTGTTCTACAACTGATTTCCTAAATTATGTTATTTGTCACTGTGCTTATAGGAATCTGCAGAAACGGAAGTAACAGTGAAAAGACTTGGAATTTAAAGACCATAGGAGATACTTACTTCTTTAGCCCTGTATTTATATATTTTTAAAAAATTAAGCTATTAGCATTTGCTGTATCATTTGTTCTTTTAAAGACTTTTTAGAAACCTTTTATCTTGAACTTATTATAAGAAATAATATGACTCAGAAACAGATAATTGGAAATGAGCATTTTTTTCCCTCCAAATTCAATAGGAAATTTTAAAAAGCACACATCAGTGTAGTGTTAATTGTAATTAAAGCAAATATAGTACAGGGATGAAAGAACTCAAAACAGTTGATCCAGACTTTTAGCAGTGGTTAGTCTGTCTTCGCTTACAGTTAGATTGTGGGCTAATTTAAAGATGTGGTAATTTAATAATATTTTTGACTTTTGGGGTCATAAACATTGCTTAAAGAGATTAGAAAGGACTATGAAGGAAGAAGAGCTTTAGCAAACAATGAAATTTCAGATTAATATGAAAAGAAAAACATTTATGTGAATTCTGGAAGGAAAATGTGCTGTTTGTGCATAATTGCAGCCCTGATTTAAAATGGGCAGGTGGGCATTAAAAGAGCTAGATTCTTCCAATGTTTATGATTTTTATTTCTGCTTAAGTCATCAATGTAAGTATGATAGATTTTTATTTACTGTTACGGCCTATTTAAGAATTTCTCTATTGTGTTTTTTCTTTTCCCCTCTTCCCAAGGCAAATGAAAAGAAAGTTGATCAGCCTCCAGAAGCTAAAAAACCCAAAATAAAGGTGGTGAATGTTGAACTGCCTATTGAAGCCAACCTGGTCTGGCAGTTAGGGAAAGACCTTCTTAACATGTATATTGAAACAGAGGTAAGTACTTTAAATATCTTTATTTTGAAAAATCTTTGAATTTTTTACATGTTCATTCATATTTTTATTTTAATAGATAAATGGCTATAATTCTTTACCAAATCTCTAAGATTTATACAGTTTTCAGGAAAACTATTGGTTTTTCAGTTTCATATGTTCAGCAAGTTTTATTGATATTATTTCTTCCTTAGTATAAAGTTTTATGCCATAGAACATTCTATTTGGTATATAATTGGTTGCCCATGTTCTTGTGAAGAAATTGACTGCCATTTTGTCTAGCATAGAACACTGAATTGTGTAATTGTATCATATAACATTAAAAAAATACAACATATTCTGTTTATTTAGAAAATGAAGAACTTGTAGGATTAGTTGAAAGAGTTGTGAGGCAAAAATTGAGCTGCTAGCAACTAATTTTCTGTATTGCTGATTTGTTGACACCAGCGTCTAAATAGTAAAGATTTAGCTACAGATAATAGAAGACTGGAATTAACCCTTTTTGTTTCTTGACAGGGTAAGATGATAATGCAGGATAAATTGGAAAAGGAAAGGAATGATGCTAAAAATGCAGTGGAAGAGTATGTATATGAGTTCAGAGATAAGCTGTGTGGACCATATGAAAAATTTATATGTGAGCGGGTATGTTTAGAGCTGTTTTTATTCAGATAATCTCATAAAATGTTTAATGTCAAATTTGACATTTAAACCTCAGTCAGACTATGTAACTTGAAGAAATTTTTGAAAACAAAAGAACTTGAAGTTGTATAAACAAAGTCATGGAGATAGACTGGTAGTAAGCAGTTTTAGTCTATTCTTATTTATCCCAATGACTCTTTAGTTTTTACTATTCAGGAGAGAGAATCTACCAAACATGTATTCAGAGTCTATGACATAATGGTGGGGCTAGAAAGATAAACCAGAGGCAGCTCTTGCTTTCAAAGACCTCAGACTTTTTTAAAAATGATTCCTTGGTTCTCTGTCATTATTTATCCAGGAAGACTTGTTCATCCACGTATTCCAAAGTTTATTAGGTACCCCTTATGCCTTTTCTAAGCTCCCAAAATAAATAATGGCTTAAGTAAATTTCAGAAGCACAACTGTGTAAGGTGGGTCTTAGGGAAAAAACTAGCAATAATAACAACAACCAAAAAAACAGCCTGACTGATATCTGCATGATTTATGGATTCATTCTGAAGTTAGAAGAATTTAAAAACAGGAGTCTACTGTACTCCTAAGATCCTTAAGCTACCTACCGTGAACTACATTTTCTTTCTCAGCTCTGCCCTTCCCTAATGTTTCCTGGATTTTTTCCTAGATTGGGGTTCTGAAATAGAGATGGCTGCTAGGCTAGAGTATAAATAAATATATATGTACATGTAGATTAGATGTTAGTTCATTGTTTAGTGATTGAATTGTTAACTTGTCTAGTTTCCCTTTCAGTATTTGAGATTTGTAGAAGTGAGTGGGAAGTCACTAATCAAGACACTGTTTTAGAGAGTAAGAAGATAATTACACTCTGATAACCACCTTCCAAAGTATACATTGTCTAAAATTGTACTTTAAGGATACAGCATCTTAAGTGAATATGAGCAATTTTACTAGAGGCTTTCACATGTCTCTGAAATGATAGAAGCCAAAGAATATAATTGCTGATCCCTCATGTGAAATATCATATGGTGCTAATGGATGAGTATTTCAATGAAGAGAATACAGTTAAGCTACTTAGTGTTTAACATTTGGAAGGATGACTGTTTTCAGTTGTGAAAACTTAAAGGTATGATTGCTGTTAATATTGATTCTCATATTTTATATATAGGATCATCAACATTTTTTGAGACTGCTCACGGACACAGAAAACTGGCTCTATGAGGAAGGAGAGGACGAGGCTAAACAGGCCTATGTTGACAAGTTGGAAGAGTTGATGGTAGGCCCTTCTCTCTGGCTGGAAAGTAGTACCTGTGTCTTAGACTCTAGACATTTATGGTATAATGACACATGTTAATTTATTGCCTTTTGTTATAGAAAATTGGCACTCCAGTTAAAGTTCGATTTCAAGAAGCCGAGGAACGGCCGAAAGTGTTGGAAGAACTAGGTCAGAGGCTGCAGCACTACGCCAAGGTAGCAGCTGACTTCAGAAATCAGGTAAACCTTTTCGTACAGAATGAGGAAGGGACTGTAGATTTTTGTAAGCAAGTATTTAGGTTGAGGAATTTTCATTGTGAACAAACATTTTTAAATGAGAAATTTGTGGTGTTTGAGACCAGATGTAGAGTTGAACTTTATAGAAAATTGAGTCAAATTACTATTGAGTCACATATTATTGTTAAATACTTAATTCTACATAATGGCTGTGTTTTTACCAATCAGGATGAGAAGTATAACCATATTGATGAGTCTGAAATGAAAAAGGTTGAGAAGTCGGTTAATGAAGTGATGGAGTGGATGAATAATGTCATGAATGCTCAAGCTAAAAAGAGTCTCAATCAGGATCCAGTTGTACGTGCTCAGGAAATCAAAGCAAAAATAAAGGTGAGTGTTACTATTTACGGGGGCTCAAGTGACAATCATTTGAACCTAAAACACAGCCAATTTTCCTATAAATCTTTGGCCTCATCCTGAGAAGGGGCAATTTCTTATTTTATTATTGATATCATAAAATATAGAAGACTTACTAAGTTTTTGTTAAATTTCTACTCTCCCTTTATCCATTCCGTTGAACAAATGTATTTGTTGAGCCCCTATTGTGTGCCCACTGTTCTGTGGGTTGATCTTTATTTTATTTATTTATTTTTAAGAAAGTTGCAGACAGGAATCAAAGTGAGCATAGGTAAGCAGGCAGGAAAAGATAGGAGGAAGAACTTTTTAAATTTTGCTTGGTTATTCACATTGGTGGTTCTTCCCAGACCTGCGTTTAGAACCAGGGACCTCGGGATGTATGTGGGCTATGGTGAACCTCTACTCCACCAGGACCACGTCCTGCGGGTTAAACTAAGTCCCTGCTCCTGCGTTCTCACTTGCTAGTGGGTAGAGGACTTGATGGTCAGCCTGTGTGGAACTACATCAGATAGTGGATAAAAATAGTCAAAGGAATCTAGGAAAGTTCTGGGCATGGAGAGAGGACCCAACTAGATTGGTGTTTTAACAAAAATGCTTTGCTGAATTTGTGAAAGTTGATAGGAAGTTGGTAAGAAAACCAAGGAACTGCTTTCTCTCTGAAAGCATATGCAAATACAATGACGATTAAGGAATTCGAGCCTCTGAAAACAGTGGTCTCTAAGTTCGAATTCTGCTTTTTATGCTCACTAATTTTTCTGATCTTTGAAGTAAAGTTACTCATCTTTCCGAACCATTTCCTTCTCACATAGGTGTGGGGGATGGAGGTCATGATTCTTACCTTTTTAAATATTGATGTGCGGATTAATGGAGGTAATAGTATGTGAGCACATAGCACATCCCTGACATGTCATTCTCTTCTGATCAGGCAGGCTTTCAAGCTGGGCAAGTATAATGAAAAAATGAAATTTATGTATGTAAAATATATTCATATATATTTAATATATATTTATATAAATATTTGGAATTGGTAGAAAATAATGATTCAGGTATACAGAAAAGTGAAACCAAGCTGGATGGATCTGATGACTAGTTTTGTTTATCTTTCTTAGGAGTTGAATAACACTTGCGAACCTGTGGTAACACAACCCAAACCAAAAATTGAATCCCCCAAACTGGAAAGAACTCCAAATGGCCCAAATATTGATAAAAAGGAAGACGATTTAGAAGGCAAAAATAATTTCGGTGCTGAAGCTCTACATCAGAATGGCGAATGTTACCCTAATGAGAAGAGTTCTGTTAATATGGACTTGGACTAGATAACCTTAGATTGACTTACTCCTTCAATTAATAAGATATTTTTGCCATAGTATGTGATTCTACATAACATACTGAGACTATATTTTCTTTTTTAAGGATGTTTAGAAAACTTGTGTATTATTTGGAAAAGAAAAAGCTGAAGTCTGTAGTCTCTGTGACCCTAAAAGGGAAAATTGCCTTGGTAACTCTCAGATTCCTGTGGAATTGTGAATTCATACTGAGCTTCTGTGCAGTTTCACCATTTGCATCACTGAGGATGAAATGGATTTTTGTCTTTTGGAGAAAATAAAGCAAACTGTACTGCTTGTTCAAGAGGGCAGTGATGAAATCTTTTAAGCATTTGTTCCTGCCAAGGTAGTTTTCTTGCATTTTGCTCTCCATTTCAGCATGTGTGTGGGTGTGGGTGTTTATAAACAAGACTAAGCCTGATTTCATAAGGGCTTTCTCAAATTAATTCTGTCTAATAGAATCTGATTTTTTGCTTTGATATTATTAAAAATCCAGCAAGTAAAGTAAAAACTAGTGAAACGTGTTAGCAGCATGCAGAACAAAACTTTAAAATATATCTCTGGTTATACAGTACATTGTCCTGTGAAGGTGTGAAATGAAATGTTGATTCTGTTATGATATTGTGAAGCCTTTTATGAGCTTTAAAATAAAGTTCATTTTACGGTGTCATTTCTAAATGGTTTTGTCACTGACTTAAAAATGGGACTGGGGGAAGAATGTTATATAAACTTTGCAGCAGATGAAATTGGTATGAAAAGCCAGTGCTTCTATTTTGCCGCTCCTTTTATGTTCTAAATGAAAATTATTTTCCTCCAGTAGAAAATATAATGTTTATTACATTAGATTAAAAATATACGTGTATATATGCATACATAGTGGCATATGATTTCTAGCACTGAGGAAAAATCATTAATTCTTAATGCATATCCTTCAATCCTTTCCTCCTAATGTGCGTGTGTGTGTCAGCATGAGTATATGTATTACAGTGTTGTGAAGGCTGCTTTTTAAAATTACTAGGGAAATAAGTAAATATAGTCAGGTGTTAGAAATTCACTGAGTTCTATTTTAAAGACATATAAAAATGACTAGCTCCAGTATTGGATTTAGGTGTTTTCAAAAAAAAAATTTTTTTTAAAGAAAACATGCAGACTAATAAAGGCAAGTAGAGGCAGGCAGGCAGAGAGAAGCAGCAGCACTTTAGTTGTTCATTCTGGTTGTCTCGCCTCAGGATGAGAACCTGGGTCCTTGGCTTGTATGCAAACTGCACCCGACCTCTACTCCACCAGAGTGTGCCTATTCCTCTGTTCTAAGGAATGAATCTTGTCTATCTGGTTATTTTCTAAGGGCAAAATTGAAGTGTTGGTTAGGAGTGGATGGTAATTAGACCTTTGGTGGTAAGCGTGGTATGATGTGATGTATATAAATATAGATACACATTTGTGAATGTGTGAAGCCCTCCTGAAATGTGCAGTGTTTTACATCAATTTTACTTCAATTAAAAAAATTGAAGTAGTGTGGGACATAAGATAGACACACCTAGGATAGATAACGAGTAACCACAATACCTACTTACTAAGGCGTAGGTGTTTACATCTGTTTAAGAAAGGCCGGCCTTCTGTAACTGGAGGACTAGTCGACTTACCAGTCTGTTGTAACAGCTACTATGTACTAGGTACTTTGCAGAGTAGTTTCACCCTCAAGAACCCATGGCGTTAAATCATTTACACAGGGAGTATCAGAATATTAAAATAAACCCAGAGGTGTCCAGTTACTCAAATTTTAAAGCCTACGCATCAGTCATTCTCCACTAAATAGCTTCATTTGTATGTTTGATGGGTGCTTAAACATTTTTAATTTGCCTATTTGTATTCCATAATCGAATATTCTCATTTGCAATGTTTGTGGATTTTATAAAATATATTAAGGATCTTAACCTTAATCTTGGCATTTTCCCTCTTCGTGATTCTTAGAATTTTGTTTTACCATTTAGACTCCTTTATTTTTATGTTATCTATTTTTTGGCTTTTCTTAAGTTCTCAATGCACATTAATATGTACTCAGTGGGAATACATTTTTACTCATTGAATGGTGAAGACAAGCTTATAGAAAAGAGGACATTTTTAGTTATTAAAAGGGAAAACATTTGCTTCTGTCAGCAAGTCTGGCCTCTATGACTTGTTTTTATTAAAAGTTAGAAATTTTCTGCATTTTGCTTTGTAAATAAGCAGCGTGTTTTAAAGCGCTCGTGTGTGTGTGTGAATTTTTTAATTAAGAGGAAACATTTGGAAAAAGAAATGGAAGCAGTTTTTAAAATTCGTGTTTCGTTGTTTCCCCCAACTTAGTGTGGTCAGCACCCCCCACTGCCCTCCAGTGCTTGGGTTTCACATGCTTATGACCTAGTAGCAGCCTTAGCACCTGAGCCGCAATTGTCACAGTAATCACTTAAACTCTCCAAGACGTGGGCCACTTGGAATAAATGCTCTAACAGGACTGAATTTTATATTTAACTTTCACTTGTCACTTGGTGACTATTTAAAAATATATTCTTTTTAGTAAGTGATAATGAACAGAATTGAACCTTGAGTCCAGTTCATATGCATATAAGTTCTGTCTAAGCAATGATTAATCCATTTTCTTGGATAAAATATTCAATAATTTCTTGAGCTTTAATGGCCTTAATTCCTCATCAAAAGAAGTATAGCATGTCTCCACAAAATAATTGATGAATTACTTTGTGAACAGTCAAAAAATAAACTTTAGTTATTGTGGTTAATGACCTTTTATGAACAAGATTTTTTTTGTCATTACCACTGGTCAACTTAGATCGAATTATAAACTGCAAGCTTACGATCTTGTCTGTGTTATTTGAATGCTATAACTATCACGTATGTTATGCTTTTCTGTGGAGATTGAGTCTTACTTGGAGAGAATTACTGTTTCAAAAGTACTGTCTAGTTTTGTGCTGGTGAAACTCCTGTGTGCAGGATGATAAAGTTCTCCCTGGGCTGCTGCTACTGGCTGTGGCAAATGCGTGTATTTTCTTGTAGTTGTCTAGCTTTGTTAGCCTTGAGTGCTTCCTAAAGACAGCCAGTCAAAACTAGTTATTTTTGAGTCTGTGTTTGCATGTGGTTTTAAATACAAGCATGTGTGAAAGCTGTGAGATAATTAGCTTTTCCTGTCATTAATAGTTCTGTTTGCTCAGAATTATCGTGTATCACAGGCTTCTAAGAAATTCATGTTCCATTTAAGGACAAGTGGCAGAATGGTAAGGTGGAAAGAGCACCTTTTTAAGTGGGAAAAGATGGGGTTTTATGTCCAAAGGTTCAAACTGTTGTCCAACCCCAAACAATATGGCTTTTAGTTGAGTCACCCAACTTTGCTCCATTTCCTCATCCAAATATATGTCACTTGACTGAGTCTCTTTGATGTTGTGAACTCCGCTAGGTAGGACAGGGGTTCTCAACCTCAGCACTCCTGACATTTTGCTGGAGGCTGTCCTGCTATAGGATGTTTAACAGTGTCCCTGGCCTCTACCCACTGCAAGCCACTAAATGCTCTAGTGTGACAACCACAAGTGACCCCTACCCTTCGTTCTGTAGAACAAGTTCTAGGGAACGTGTCTTTAAACTTCAAAATAATAAAGAGGAGGAAGAGAACTGCACTTAGTGAATACCTCGCAGGGACCTGCACTGTGTTAGATTCTCTTACAATATCCTCTTCAGGAGCGCATTAGACTCATTTCACTGGCTGGAAAGTGGGGTGACAGACTCAGTCTGACCAAATTTAAAAGTGACAAAGGGGAGGATGCCCTTACCTGGGATTAAAAATGGAGCAACATGTCCAAATACACCTTCATTATTGAAAGCTCTTCATGCGAAGACACAAAATAGGTCCTCAAATTTATCCATAAAATTCAATCATAACATTTGCTATTTTTTCAACCAAGTTATATAGCCAGTTTTTTAAGCCTATGCTTCTATGAAATTCCAGAGCTTGTTTTGTTTTTGTTTTTGTTTTTGTTTTTTCAAAGAAAAACAATTTACAGATTTTTAATCCAGTGCTTTCAGACCTAATCAAGACCAGGGGAAAAATATAATAAAACCTATCAGGGAATCAGAAGAAGTTCAGATGAATGTTGTTTCTGGATGCTTCTGTCAGCTAATTGCTATTCATTTAAATGTTGGGCTAGAAGTAGTGATTCAACATACTGGCGACATAGTAGAATCTCTTAAGGGCTTTAAAAACAAAAAGACACCCATCTTCAGAGATTCTGATTTAATTGGTCTGGCATCGTACCTGGGCATCAGGATTTTAAAAGTTTCTCAGTTGAGTCTAACGTACCAGCTGAAGAAACACAGGGTTATTCAACACCGTGGGGGTGTCCCATGTAGCTTTAACATCTCAGCCTTAAGAATGAAGTTTTATTTTCTGAACATTGATGCTCTGTTCTGTAGATAAACTGACATACTCATCCATTGACATTTTTCTGTACAGAGCCTTTTCTCATAGGCTAGAGTTCTCACAGTCACCCAACTTATTTCTCCCTCTCCTTTTGCTTCACACTAGAGGAATTTGAGAATTGAGGTTGTAAAATGACGGTGGTGCTTTTTCTCCGGCATGTGTGCATTACCGACGTCTCTCTCAACACCTTCAGGCTGGAGTCACACCGAGAATGAGCCCTTCGGGAGCCAGCAGACTGGTGCATAGGTGCAATGGGTCCTGATGTTTGTGAGGGTCCTCCCCTGCATTGCCACCACCTCTTATGCCAGCATCCTTACACAGACACTCCATTCCAGAAGTTTCCTACAACTGTGCTAGTTTCAGATGCTTTTGTCTTTTACTATTCAAAGTGAAATATGTAAAGGACAGAGAATTAGGGCACAGCCCCCTCACACTCTGTGCTGGCTCCAGCTGATGTGGAGGCAGAACTGAACAGCACATTAAGTGCTTGCAGACTTGCTTGGGTGTATATTCTGGCTCCACTGTTCACAGTCAGTGTGGCCTTGGCTTTGACCTCCCCTTGCCGATTTCCTCTGTAAGATCTGTTTCTGCCTCCACAATGTGGCGGTGAGGATTGAAGGAATGTGTACATGTGGACAGAGCAGGCGCCCAGAGGAGGTCTTCATTGAGGTGACTGGAGAGCTCATCCTTCCTTCATCTCCTCTGAGCTGGTTTTCTTCTCCAGTGTCAGTGTCTGCTGTTCACTCCTCACCCACCACCCATGCACACACACAAATGCACCCATTTTTAAAATGTCCTCGCTCTTATGCTTTCTATGAAAAGCATGACTTTTGAAGTACATGTAGTTAATTAGAACACAGGTTTCCTGCTGTTTGGTGACCCAACCAACCACTGTGGGTTTGGGGGAAACTCAGTCTATTTATTATCCTGACCTGCCCTTTTGCTAACTGCTTCCAGGTTTGGGAAGGTTCTGAAAGATAGATGGTGTCAAAAACAGTCCCTGGAGAATCACTTTAGCGTTCACAAGCAGAGGACAATATACTTCCAGTCCTAAAGACGGGGTGATTGTCGGAACTGTGCATTGTTTACAAACATAAAAAACCTTTGTGAAAGACTCACTCTAATCAGAGCACTCAAACAACAACAAATACCAGGATAGGGTTCTTTTATTTTCTTTATGCCTCCAATTTTTATTTAGAAAAGTGGAAAGAGCCATGCAATGAACATTTGACCTGTTGGCATGGCACTCATCTTGTAACTTCACCATGTATCTTCTCAGAACAGGGAGTTACTCCTCTCAAGAAACCTCTCACTGACACAGGAATAATATTATTAGGTCTCGCTGATCCCAGAATATCCTCAACATCTATTTCTGGACCTGGGATATAAGCAAGGATTATGTACTTCATTTGGTTGTCATGACCAGCCCAACGCTTTGACAATGATAAGAGAAGTTTTATTTGAGAATTTTGGACATTTTATAGCTAGATTATATATAAATACTTTCCTTAAAGGGTAACTTTGTTAGAGTAAATAGAAAATGATTTTTATTAGTCAAATAATTCTCATTAGATAGCCCTTGCAGCCACTTAGTGATAGAATATCGAAAGCAGGATTTTATGTGGCTCAGCAACCAAAAGATTTACATGAATTTTGCAGAATGTATCTGTTAAACTACATTTTTATAAAAGCTGGTGACAGGTCATGAATGGCACTTCATTATAAATAATACACATCTAGGAGTAAACAGTGCCATTGCGTAACAGCCAAAAATCGAGAATAATGAACTCTTACTTTACATTTGCTGTTTTGATGGACTATAAATATGTGTCCTACACACAACTGATCAATGTACTTTCCATACACAGTGACATGTTCTGGTCACTCTTACCTTAAGCACTTCTCTATTTAGAATTCCTCTCCGTGGGTTTTACCCCTGGGACCTCAGGAGGAGGCATTGCCTTCTTGTAATAACCATACCTCTTAGTTGTCCAACAAAAGAAAACCAAATTAAAGTCCTTGATTCCAAGAGGAAACGCATAGGAAAAATGATTTAAAAGTTAAAAAGCATGTAATTAAAAAAGGATTGATTAAGCAAGGCTCTGGATAACTTGGGGTATCTGGGCATCTGGAACTCCAGAGCTGGTGTGGTGACCTTGACCTCTCCACTGTCCTTGGTGATGTTGGTTTCTCCAGCAAACTTAATTCCAGGCAAGCATGGTAATCCTCCCCCTCACTCCCCAAGACCATGCTGACACACACCAGCCTGTTGTAAGGGGTTTGGGAGCGTTTGTGAAGGCCCTCCTCCTGAGGGCCGAACTGTGCCCCAGAGTGAGCTCTGCAAGCACGCAGCCACTTCTGTCAAGCCAGTGGTGGGGTGGAGAGGAGAGCACCTCAGAGAACAGATGGCTGCTGCTCCCAGAATGGAAGATCGCTTGGCACACCCAGTTATTTAGTTCTTCCTGGCATCCCAGAGTATATGCATGACCCCTTGGCATGGAGGAAACTGTCCTTGAAGTGATTCTTCAATGCTTGGTCTGCCATCTTAGAAGTCCAGTTGTCACATCCCAGGTGGTCCCTAAAGTTGTGCAAACTGAGGATGGGTTGACATGCTGAGAAACTCCCAGATCCTGTAGAGGGAAGCAGAAAATTCCTTTCTTTTCCTGTCCCTGGGAACCCATCACGAATAGCGTAAGTAATTCATAAACCCTTTTCTCTGAACATGGCTCCCTGACCATCATCATTCGCCCCAGAAGGCTCATACTCCTCCAGTTCTCGGTGTTCTCATCAGTCACTTCAGGTCCTTTCTGCCCTGGTGAGGTGTGGGTTCCAGATGAATGACAGATACAGAGAGAGGGAGTATAAGCCTGTGACTTTGGTGTCAAGATGGAAAGTCCTGTCATTCCTTAAAGTGGAACCCACAGGTGGACACCAGAGAGAAAAACAAGGGAGAGCTGAGTCTACCTTGGTTTGTGTTGCACTTGAGGAATCTGCAGAAAACCAGGGTGAATAGCCGATGAGTAGTGGATCCCTGGGTATGGAACTCGGGAGAGAACTGAGCTGACACAGACTGCCACTCAGCGTAGAGACAGTGCCCCAAGCCCTGGGTGTGGACAAACAAGTGAGTCATGCATGAGCCTAGTGGGAGGAATGGTGTTCCTTTGCGTGCTCCCAGTGCACTCCAGATTTTAAACACCCTCTTCACTCATCTACTCATGTGAGAGGGCAGATCTCAGCTTTATTCATTTATTTTTTAGCACAGCACCTGAATTTAGCAGATGTGCAGTCAGTGATTTGCTGGCCGATGAACAGAGGTTCAAAATGGAAGCTCCCAGAAGGCTGAGGTTTAAGGATCAGGGAGGAAGGCAGGATGTCAGAGGAGACAGGAGGACCAGATGGAAAACTGGAGGGAAAACTAGTCAAGTGAGGGTGTCACAGAAACCAAGGGACAAGAAAGTGAAGGAGCACGAGATGGGGAGTGGTGGATGCTACAAAGCTGTCTGAAGAGATAAGGAAACAGTGTTCACTAGACTTGCCTACCCAGAATCCACTGGGGAGTTCTGAGAGCCACGTGGTGACTGAATATAAGAGGGCAACAGACATTGTGTCTGGGGAACACTCTCACTTGTAGAATTAGAACAGTGAGTGTGAATTGGAGCAATAAATTATTTCTGATACCTGTACACATCCCCATAAGAACCTGGAGGTGGAATTTAGGAGGTAAATGTTCTCTGGGTCAAAGGAAGATGGTTTTGTCTCCATTCTACATACCTTGGTTTTAATATACTTGTCTTTTTTCCAGTGGAGTAAGAGATCCTAGAAATTGGAAGTACTTGTTAACCATCAACTTTAAAAAAAAGATTCACCAGCATCCTGGGCCCTCCCTTCTGTCCCGCTGGTGTGGCTTTGTTTTCGCCCCATTGCTCCTGTCTATTTTCCACTTGAGACTCTCCTGAGGAGCTCAACTTCAGTAGCTGCTGGTAATGAACTTTCTCCCACTTTACATGCTATCCAGCGTTTTAATCAATGAATCTCAAACTCCATTCCTCACAGAAACTTTAAATTGCGTGAACAAAGAACTCTTTGGAATAATGGGGTTGAAAATACAAATCACATGTGACCAATCCTGTTTTGGTTTGTTTCATGGTGGCTGGGGAGGGCCAGCAAGGGTCTGGGGGCTGCCACGGGCCTGAGGGAGCAGGCCTGGGCCTCTCAATCACTGACCAGCTCTGAACACTAAGCTCACTCAGATCATGTTCCTAACATGGTATCATTTCCTACGTAAGCCAATAAATCCCCACCTGCTCTTAGAGAAGAGTTTGGGGTATCACAGGAAGTTTGGACCCTGAGGAAAGAGTCACTCAGTCTGAGGTTATGCTCTCAGGGACTCCCTGCACTCTTTGAAGAAGGTCCTCGAAGATGGTGATTAACCCTTCCTCAGAGGCTGTGGAGATGTTGGAGCAGGGCTGTGAATTCCAGGAGGAGGAAGTGACCCCCCCATCAACACTGTGAGACCCTACAGTTTCCTATCTCCCCTCTACTCCCGCCGCCAGCCTCCCACCATCAGTCGTTAGATTCAGGTAGGACAGAATGACCTCCAGGGTCTAGAAAATGATCCTGTCGATGTCCTGAACCTCAGAAGGTCCCGACCAAGCTCCGAAGAACTGCAGCCAGTCTCTTGCGCTTGCCTGGAATGGAGGAAAGACCATGTGCCCTCCTTGCTGGGCCCCTTCCATCTGTGAAGGCATCCTAAAAGACAAAGTAAATGTGCTCTGAGGGTTAGCCAAGCCTTGTTACTCCTCCCCAACAGGTTGGAGAGCCAGTCCCAATCCTCTAATACCACCGGTTAACGACTGAAACCCTAACTAGACTTTATTAGTCGAGGGGGTCACTCATAATGCCTTCGCGCTCAGCAGCCTCTGTGGTTAGATTTGGTAGGAGCTGGGGAGGCCCACCTAGGATCTGAGGGAGCTCACTTTGGGGGAGCTTGCTTTCTAAGGGACGATCAGGCATCTCAGCTCACAGTGAAAATGGTATCTCAGTTCCATGCTCCTTTTGCATGCCTCTCTGGGATTTCATCGGGAGCAGGGGCTATTGTCAGGGCAGGCTCAGACTCTAGGCTCCTGCTCAGATACCAGGAATTAGCACACCAAATCCCATCCAGTCCCATCCTTCCCTCCAACTTCCCACCTTATGGCTGTTGACGCTGCATGTTGTCCTTTTATGTACACAGGCACAGAGACATCGGTCCCAGACTCGGCTCTCTTACTCTCTCTTGCTTATGAACTTGAATAAACTTCTTCTCTTCTGGGTGAATTTGGTGTCCCCACCGCCACTCAACCATTCATCTGTTGAAGCCTCAACTCCCCAATCTAATAGTATTAGGAAATGGGACCTTTGGGAGATGATAGGTTTAGATGAGATCAGAAGGGTGGGCCCCCTTGTGAGATTAGTGCACTTATAAGAAGAGAGAGAGACCACAGTGCTCCCTTTCTCTACCATCTCAGAAAACAGTGAGAGGGTTGCCATCTGCAGCCAGGAAGTGAGACCGCACCAAAAAACTGCATCTGCCAGCACCTAGATCTTGAACTTCTAGCCTCCAGAACTAGGAGAAGCAAATGTTTGCTGCTTAAGCCATTTAATCTATGATATCCTATTTTAGCAATATGAGCTAAGACACTCCTTTCTGCTTTCGTTTTCTTGTATACTTATTAGGAGACATCCAATGTATCCAGCCAGAGCAGAGCCCTGGGACAAGGAGATCCCTCTGTGCTCCAATGTCCTCATCAGTAAAAGTTGAGAAGTAGTGTCTGTCAGGATTGTTGGAAGGGTGAATTAAAAGGAGAGATGTGGCCACTCTTTTAAAACTTCAAAGCAGGTGCAGCCTGATGGAGTAGTGGTTGGGTCTGCTACCTCGAGATGAGCACCATCCATGTACGTTCCAGGTTCCTGGGTTTGAGACCTGAGACTGGGTGGTGTGATGGGTGGGGTGGTGGCCAAGATGAGCACATAAATAAAATACTTCCTCCTTTCTCTTCCTGCCTGCCTACTTGACTTCATTCCCACCTACACCTTTCCTTAAAATACGGAACAAAACAAAGCAAAAACAATTTCTAGGCAAAAGAAGTTGACAATTGGAAAAATACATATGAGTCTGAAAGGAGCATGCCTTAAAGAAATAGGTTGTAGTTCAAATGGCATTTCTCAAAGTATATTCCTTAGAACACTCATCCCACAGGATGAAATTCAAAAAAGAAGCTCTCTTTAGTCAAGCAAATTTGGGAAACTTCCTTTCCTGGGGGTTTACCCCTTTCTTGAGATTATTAAGGGCTCAGAGAATGAGTGAGGCAAACAAACTCATTTAACTGTCATTAATCCAGCATTCTAGACATACGTCTTCAGGTTTCTGAGAGTAATGCCCTCTGCTTCTCTTTTGAAGGACACCAGGACAGGTAGCAAAGCAGGTTTCTGACTGAAGAGGTAGGAAGGAGTGGGAAGGGGGCAGAAAGTATCAGGTAAAAATAAGTAAGACATTTTTTACTGTTTTGCCTGTTTTCTTCCAACAAGACCAGACCAATTGGAAGTTGTACCTTCAGGTATCTAGAAACCCTGTTTGGCATGATTTATGAAATGGATTTTGTTCTGAATTCCGGTGACTTCATATAATGCCATTATTTCCTCAAGGGATTAGTTAATGGAGGCCACACCGCCTTCAGCAAAACAGTGCTAATGCAGTATGCTCGATTTAAAACAGAACCAAGTAGGCAGGTGAGGGCCCCATGGATTAAATACTAAATGTATGGTCCATGAATCAAGGATTAAAAATGAATAAATTATTAAAATAGAGAGAAATAGACTGCTTAAAGGTTTATAAAAAGTAAAGTGGGAAAGGTTGATTGCCTGAGATGTTCAAAGACTGAAACAGAGGGGACTTGACTGGGGAACAAATTGCTCCCTCCTTTTTAGCACCTGAGGAGATTAAGGTTCAGAGAAGAAACTAATATGCTCAGGTCCATGAGCAAGATGGTGCCAGAGCTGAGTTCTCTTTGTGCCTCTGGAGGCTGGAGTCAGTGAGAAGAAGAATCAGGATTCAAACCCAGATCATGAAAGAAGGCAGACAGCCAGGCAGGTTTTTAGGCATAGTCTCATGGCCTGAGGCAGTGGAAATCAATTGTCTGACCTTAGGAAACATGCAGAGGATTGTCTGTCTATCCAGCATCCTCCTCTTCTCATGGTGACAGCAGGACCTTTGAATCACTGGTTTTATTCGAGCAAACTTTATTTTTTTTTTAAGGAAAGGCACAGGCAGGAATGAGGGCAAGTAGACAGGCAGGAAGAGAGAGGAGCATCTTCACTTTATTTTTACTTAATTGTTCACACTGGTTGTCTCCCCCTGGACCCGGGACTTGAGCCCAGGGTTATGTGGCTTGCACCTTTAGAGGCGGTTGACCTAACTGCTGCTCCACCAGGACATGCAAAGCAGCTATTTTTGTTTTTTAATTAACTTTATTATAGCAACACTACATTGCAGCATTATACAGACTTTAGGTATGCATCATGATAAATTCACATCTGTATCTGTATATAGTAAATGAAATTCACCACCGCTTTAATCCTTCCTTCACTAGACAAGTGATCCCCTCTAGCCAATTTGCTCATTCCCTCCCCCTCTTCCGGCAGCCACTAATTTGCTTTTATTGATTAAAGTCTATTTTCATTTGGTTTAGCTACTTATTTTCTTAGTTTCTCTATATACTACATGAGTGATAGCATATGATGTCTGTGTTTCTCCTTCTGGCTTATCTCACTTAGCATAATTCCCTCTGGGTCCATCCATGTCGCTGTAAATGGTAGGCTGTCATCTTTTTTTGACAGCTGAATAGTATTCTATTGAGGATACATACCACATCTTCTCTACGCACTCATCTGTTGCTGGGCCTTAGGTTGTTCTCAGCTCTTAGTATTCTAGATAGTGCTGCAACGAAGAAGGGGGTACCTATATCTCTGTGAATTAGTAGTGTTATTGGGTCTTTAGGATAAATGTTAAGTAGAGGAATAACTGAATCATATAGTATTTCTGTTCTCAATTTTTTGAGGACTCTCCCTACTATCAAACAGTTATTTTTAAAGGAATCAACTAACCCTTAGTTGGTTCAGTCAAGCGAAGTATGAACTCTGATATATGCCAGCAATGTCCCTTTGATAGGGATTTGGGGTTTGGAAACCAAGAGAGCTCAAAGTCAGTCTCTGTGGTGTGAAAGTTGTAAATTCAAACTGGAGACTCCTGTGTATGCGTTCCCTGAAACATGGAGATAATTTGTCTGCAGAGACAGAACAATGAGGCACAGAGATGGTAGTTGGGGTTTTTAAACTCTTGTTTCTCATATATGGAATTTCTCTAAAAGACAAAACAAAACAAAACAAAACAAAAAACACCTCAGACTTATAGACAAGGAGATCAATCAGATTTTTGGTTACAGATTTTTGGTTCGGGAAGTGAGTGAACTGGATGAAGGCACAAACTCCCCGTTACAAGTGTTTACTAGGATGGAATGTCCACCTTGGAGATCAACACTGCTGCATGGTATGTTTGAGCGTTGCTAAGAGAGTAAATCCTAAATGTTCTCATTGTAAGGAAAAAGCTTGGGGATCTTTTGTTGTTGTTGTTTTGTATCTATATGAAGTGATATATGCAAACTAAACTTATTGTGGCAATAATTTCACAATATATGTAAGTTATTATGCTGTACAACTTAAATTTATACAGTGCTATATGTCAATTATTTCTTAACAAAGTTGAAGGAGAAAAAAGTTCCTGGTCATAATTTTTCCCACAGTTGTATGAGTCAAAATGTTTCTCATGTTGCCTCAGTTTATTTAGCTTGGATTTCTGCATGGTAACCAGGAGTCCCCACCCATGGGTGAGATCTTCATGGTCACCAGCTGCAGGTGCCAAGATCTGGGTCCCCAGCTAGTTGGGACAGTCAGGGATCTTAATTAGAACCAGAACAGCATCTCCCTTTGAGTTACTGGAAATAGACTCCTGTGGGATGTCAGTCTTAAAAAATGCCCAGTGAGGATCCAGCATTCTTGGCAAGGGAGGTCTGCAAGAGAGAATGAGGTCATAGGATTCTCGAGATGTGGAATTGGAGGAGTCAGAAAAGTGGACGGGAATTCAGAGGCAGGCTCATCCCTAATATTTGAGGGAGTCCAGGACAGAGTATAATTAGAGGTCCAGTCTTTGAAGGTTAAATATCAAGGGGATAAACTGTTAAATACAATACTTAGCACTGAGTGTTCTATCTACCTACTGAGGTCCCTTCCTAAGTCCTGGAAGACTGGCTTGGAGGTAGAGTTCCGGAAAACCTCATAGTTCTGCAGCAAAGGTGACAGTGCAGGGAGAGTCAACTCCAAGCTGTCAGCCTCAGCGCTCGACTTGCCCTTCTCCCCTCACCCCTTGCGATTCCTGCAGGAGGAGCCCTTATGCACATGCCCAATGTTTGCTTGTACCTTTATCCTTAAGCAACATCATCTTTAGTCACCTTGCTAGGCTGGGACTCCTTGGATGGATGGATCTAGGAGGATGCTGCATGGCTCTGGATGGGGATGAGGGATCATCTGGGCACTGGAGTTGCAGGTCCCAGGGCCTGCAGTATGGTCTAGAAGGAGCATAACCTCAGGGAGAACACATATTGGTCCTGCAGGTCCTTTGTCCCACGAGGAGGGGCATGGCCAGCACGGCACCCTGCTTTCTAAGGGTGCTGTTCATGAGTTGACCAAAGAGTGGCTGAGCATGTTTTGTAAAGTATTGGACTGGCGGGGGCGGGTGTCAAAGACTTTCTAACTTTATAGTTGTGGTTCTCCAGGTCTTCACTGCTAAATGATGCCTTTGAATTAGTGGTAGAGCTATATATCCCACGATTAGGGCCAAAATAAGCTTTGAACCTTTTGACTATATGACTTTAGACAGAATAAATGTGCTCACCTCTTAAGTAAGGAGGTACCTTTTCTAGGTTGTTGAGAGGGGGAGAGGAGGTACCTGATAAGATTAGCAGGGTAGTGCTCTGTGATAGCATTATTCTTTCTGTTTCAGTTGGGATCTCTGAGGTTGCTGGCAGCTTTAAACGACTGCTTTAGGATCATGCAGGGAAAGGAGAAAAGAATTGTTCTGACTTTATCCCCGGAGATTATCTTCCTCCACTTTGAGGGTCAGCATGGTTGGAAGTTAGACTTGTGGGCTCTGGATTTTCTCACACAACTTACTTGACTGTTCATTGTTGCAGTCACTTAACTTCCAGGAGCCTCAGTTTCCTCATTGCAGAAATGGTAGAATAACAGAATCTATCCTCAAGGGTGTTATCAGGAATAAAGGAGGTAATACATCTAAGCTCCTAACTGAAATTTGCCTGGCACAAAGTAAGCTTTCAAAACTGTCATCCATTTTTTAGAGTCCCCTCTCTTGTCACCCTCAGCCCAGCTTTGGGCAGCCACTGCCAGCGATATTTGCGGCTGTGACAGGAGCCGTGGGCCACAGCCTCCACTCTGTGCACTCCTCCACTCAAGGAAGCAACAACTTTGAAGAAGAAAAAACTTGAATCCCACTTGTTCTTTTAAAGTCAAGCTTTAATTGCTTTTGGAAAGAAGCCCAAATTGGCTGAAATCATTCCTCGATTTGTTCTTAATTGGACCTCTTGATGAACTGGGGAAAAAGAATTTGCCAGGAAAATTGCAGCCTGTCTCTCAAGCAAGGGAACTGCTCGGTGGCCTGAGCTCCATCCGGGTGCTCTCACTTCCTTCGTTTTCTTGCGGAAGAAAATTTCGATGGAACAAATCCGAGCTAATAATAGACAAATCTGGTTTCTCCGCGAAAGCAGACACGCGGGTGACCTCGTGGCACCTCAGGGCCTGGTAAATGCTAGGCCACCCTGACTCAGGTGACCGACGGGATGGCTGCACCTGTCCCAGCAGGAGCCTGGGGAAAAAGAACCAGGTTAGCAGGCAGTTTCCTTGCCACCCAGTGATCCTTGCTGCCTGGGCTTAACGATGCTCCCTTGGGAGAGGTCAGTCCTCTCTTCAGAGCACGTTTTCCATTAGCAAAACACATGTGTGTTGATCCCTTCTGCTTATCCTCTAGCACACCTCTTTTCTCCCTTCTGTTCATTCCTAAGCACCTTGGAAGTCCTCTACTTCACCCCTCAAACGTCTTCCTTCCTGTCCAGTTCTTGAAACTGTCGCCCTCTCCCCCAACTCTGCGCCAGCCCCACTGAAGCCTTCACAGTTCCCAGATCTTCCCGTTCTGTCTAGACCCTCATCCTCACTCCCTTTCTCTTCTTCTCCTCCTCCTCTTCCTCCTCCTTCCCCTTCTCTTCCTCTTCCTCCCCCTCCCCTTC